>JAGDQP010045725.1:1114-15514 GCA_022664845.1 Lepisma saccharinum
TGCGTGGGTTTTAATGAAGGTGTTCCGTTGCCTCCTACATTCTTCATTCCACCAGCTCTTCAGTCATCATTTCTCCCGACTTAGCCAAAGCTGCCTAAAGGCCTTCAAAAGAGTTCAGATGGTGTGGCGATGAACATTAATTATTTATAACAGATGCTTCTGTTTTGGGAATTGAAGAAACGCAACTTCAAATGTTATTACATTATTTCGGAGTAATAGAATGCAGAATGTGTTGCTAATTCAAGGCGTGCTGTGAGTTCAAGAACACACTCAAAAGCTCTTCTATATGGTGACTTCCCACTGATATCACCTTTTGATTTTGCATCCCATTCTCCATTCGATGGATCTGAAATAAGGAATGTAACAATTTAAGTACAAGTAGTTAATTGTCGGAGTAAAGAGTATGAATAGTAAGACCACGTAGCTTCTTTCGTGTATTCACACTATGCGTGCGCTTGTACACAAGAACAACAAAATGTTCTAAATGTTAGCCATAAGTTAGAGACGTTCTCAACACCGTTCCCTTATGTACTGCTTGGGAAGCTGGAAATTCTGGGTTGAGTATAGTTTGCTAGTGGCAGTGATTTGAACTTTCCAAATTGACTTAGTTGGTTTGCAGTGATTCAAGATTGGTTGTTCACACATTTTAGGTTAGGTTAGTTTATGTTAGGAATACTAAACTTTTTGCTTACGTAAAGAGGTCGAACTGCCAGAGACAAGCTACACTCAAGCCCTTATTATTATTATTATTATTATTATTTACACAGTAAGTACGGTACATAAAATTAGGACCTAATAGTTTTGAAACTACGAACACTAGAGCTGAGGCGTGATATTGCCGTCAGAGACTTTAAACCTGCGCGAACCAACATTCCATATTGCGAAGTTCGGCAAAGGAAGTAGGGAATTCCCAGAAATTATCTGAAGTAAAGAGAATGAGCGTGAATGTCTTTCCAACAGAAAACAGTACCTCGTTTGCGCCAAGTCTCAATAATTCAATCTCAAGCAGATTCTGTACACTGAACAATTTTGTTAAAAGGAAAGTTGTATAACAAACAAGAGTATAAATTGAATACTTTCATCGAAAGTTTTGTTTTCTTGTTATCCAAGAGATTGAATAGCATTGCCCGTTTGGATGCCGGTGATAACGTATGCCATCTTTACTCACACGGAAAGTTGTTTAGCTCCTGCTCTTTCCAACCTTCCGTCAAAATACTTCTGAGAATTCCCTGGTTCCTGTGGGAAATCTCTTGCATAACTACGGAATATGCATTTTGTTTTGGCGCAGGCTTGATGTCCTTGGCGGTAACATGCAGCCACACATCTAGTGTTCGTGATTTTAAAACAATTATACTCTAAAATTTATTTTACGATGCTTGCGACATCTTGTATCTGTGAAACGCTGCTGAATTTCTATCCCATTCATAAAGACTATTTGTCTTGTTTCAATATTGCGACTCATCCCCCGAGGTCTTGTTACACCCTGTACAGTTACTATGATACAATAAGGTTAAAAATTGTTACTTATATGATTGGAAATACAGACAGAACTAGGAAGATTTGAATACGGCTAAGCCATTTCGCCATGGAACTACCAAGAAACGAAAGAAAGATGCAGAGAAGTGATGAGGCTGTTGTCAACTTACAGCTAGGTTACAACGGGGCCAGGTCATGAAGGCGGAAATATCACTAAAGTGGCAGGAAAGTAGGTGAGTGGAGTGAGGGGGCGGAAAATATTTGGGAGTTGGTAAAATGCTTTGAGGACTAAAGAGGTTAAAGAAACAGCGGGTTGATAATAATAATAATATAATGAAGTAAACGGAAGGAATAAGGGAAAGGATCAAGCAAGCATTTGACTCATTCCAAGGAAATATTGGAATGCAATAAAGTGACATATAGGAGGCCATGCTCAACGTTGGCTGAGAGGATACCTCTGTATGCATCAGCTACCTTCCCTTCCTAACTGGGGCAGGTGAATTAAGATTAAGAATTTTCAAGTTACTGAAAGGAAAAGTTTCGCCAAATGTGCGACCGAGATGTGAAATGTGTTCCGGTATGAGGTAAAATAGTTGAGATTTGGAGGAGTAAGGATGGTCATTGATTAGAATGGTTAGATGTTCTGGATTTCTGCAACATGGAAAGAGGAACATTGACATTGAGCCAATTCTGGCTTCGCATTCGCAAGACTCTGAGTTCGAAAGGAGCGGCCCACCGTCGTGATGCAGGTTTGTTCTAGGATTTCCGCAGTCACACTAGGAAAATCCCATAAGCAAATTCAATTCATTGAGGGAAAATATCAGATATATGTAAATTGTTCTTCGGATGATGTTATTTGGCAGAGGTCTTTGAGTGTTCTGATTCTTCTTTTGCTCTCCAAAAGCAATTTCAACCGTTTGAATGGCACAAGACTTAAGTAGAGTCTAACTAATATGTGTCTTTATTCTCAGCAATAAGATATGCCACTGTGTAGGAAGCTTCAGGCAGTGAGTGTTGTGTAGGTACGAAATCTAACTTGGGTAACATATCAGTTGAGTTGAATCGAGCTCTGTTCTGTTTAAGAGACTAATATTTTGTCTATGATTAGTCACTTATTAAAACACGAATCTGAAAGACAAACATATTTTTTTTTTTAAATATTCAGCTACAGATGTCGTTTGAAGTATTTTGTCAACTTGATACACAAAGATTCCACTACATTTGGATACGTTGTATTATAGTTCGTGCGCTGAGTAAAAAGCATTATGAAGAGCATTTACTCCCTTAGAGGCAGCAGCATAAATTCTGTTCCTGAGAGCACGTAAGTCCAATTTTGGCGAAAATGTTATAAGTACAATTGTGTACAGCATCGAAAAATGCCTCAAATAATGTTTGTTCAATTCTCGTTATAAAAGTGTTAATAATGTTGGTAGGGAAGTCTCTTATTTAGTTTTTATATGAAATTAAGTATATTTTTCTATTTTCTGGAAAACAAGGATTTGTGACTTACGCGCTTCCAGCTCCCAGGCACAGAATTATCTAGCACCAGCGTGAAATAATCACGAATATTTGTCAAAAAATAGATCCTCCTATAGAAACTTGTTTGAGGCACAAATCATGAAGTATCTCTGGCTTCTTGTCTCGAAATGTTTTAATGAGAGATCGGAATATTAGTATTCTGTAAGTTAAATTCTCGAAAATTTCAATTTTCTGCTCTTTTTTGTTATATTTTACTAGTATTTATGTGCTGTGACCAATCTTAGATGAGAAATAGGTAGAAATTTCCTTGCCCTTTACAGTGTTAGCAACATTTAAATGTCCTCAAAAATCGATAATACTTGTTTAATGATCGAACTTCTTTTGTTTTACATAGGAGTGCCAGTTCAATTGAAAATCATTGGAATTCTACCTTGAGGAAAACTGCGGAGAAGGCATTCTGGGAAGCACACCTTTCAAGGGAAAACATACAGAGCCAAATTTACGATCCAATATTCAAACTTTTGATCAAGTTACGAATAATTTTCAAATATCAGAAAGCAAGCCAATTCTCTGTATCCTCATCGTCTGATATTTAGTAATCCTTAAAGTCTGAAGCGGAGTATTTTCGTCCTCAGCCAATAAATAATGTCTAAAGATAATTCTTTGGTAAGTTCAGGTAACATGCTAATAGCTCGTATCGTGTGTACGGTGTATTTGAAGGGCGCGATTAGTCATAAGTACGTAAATTTTCTCTCCATGATGGATGAAGATGATTTATAACATTGCGACTTATAACGCTCCTTGCACCCCATTAGGTTTGCCTGTCAGTTTTTTCCTGATGAAAACCTCACTCAAGAAAAAAATCACTTCAGGTTCTACCAGGACCCGTTAGAACATCTGTTTCCGCTGCAGTAGGGTGTTCTAGTTAGTGTGATCGTTGTCATGTGATGCTTTGGAGCGACGTTGTCAAGCAGACGTAGTAAGAAAAATAAAAAAAAAGTCATTTTGAGTTAACATAGAGAAAAGGAAACATAATAATAGATCTACTATCACAGAGACCTCTACAAAAACTAGGTGCTTTTCTAGCACGGCTGCGCAAATATACAGTGGCACAGACACACATTTCTAATTTATTTCAAGGTGGTGAAGTATTTGGTTTCTTCTCTTTTAAGGATTTTCTTCTTATGTATGTGATTTGCTTTGCTACTAACAAAGATGCTATGGACTGTTCTTAGTTAGTGAAGTGTCTGGTAACAGTTATGAGTAGACTAGATCAGTGTTTACTAACCTTATTTGAGACGCAGCCCTCTTTTGGGCGAGACTTGCGACCTCTCAACACCGTAATTAGCTCCATTCGAAAACTATAATTTCCTGTAAAATCGGTAAATTTACTCGAAACGACCGAAAGAAATTTTTGTTTTAAGTTTCTGCGTTGTTTATGCTACATACCAAAACACAAAATAAAAGTTTGTTAATGAGGCAAATGTTGTTGTTTTAAATTTTTATACACTCTCGCACAAGCAGTGATTTGCAGCTGATGTTGGGGGAGAGGGCCATGATTGGCGGAGACAACTTTAAACTTAAAAAAGAAAAGAAAATGAGAATCCGTCATTTACATTTTATTGGCAATGAATATTATCACGATAGGTGTTAGGATAGATAGTCTACACGTATTTCGTCTACTCTGCTACCTAGTTGCACATATATATAAATAAGTAATACAATGTACAAAATAAAGATTTTTTCTTCCTATTAATATCCATCGTATACATGGTTTGCTTGAAACAATGAAAGACTTGTACAAAGTAAACACAGGTATTAGCACTGTAAACCTGTCAATGAGACTGGCCGAATACCTGATAGTGTGAACGCGGGGATTGCTGCGTACATTCCACTATCCGCCAGGAAGCCTGATGATCTATCCGATTGCTATCAGATTTTCCCTGATGAAGATCTGAACCGGAGAGTGTGAAAAGCACTATTTACATGAATACTCGACTACCCATCAGGTTTCCATTAGAGAAAGTATTTGACAGGGAAGTCTGAAGGTGTCAAAGGGTCGTATGAACACGAATTGCAAATATAGAATTGACAAAGCTTACCATCATCAACAATAATACTTTAATTACATGAGACGTGAAGTGACTTGAAGAGTAAAAAATACATTTTTAATTCAGTATATTTACATAAAATCGTGTTATAACTTTTCTCATTGACAAAAGCATACCAGAAAACGTGAGGAATGAGATATATAACAGAAATCTCTAAACACTGATTTCAAGTACTTGGCGAGACAAAAGAGACCGCTTTGAGGGTGTTCTTACTCAGTTGGCCGTCTAGCCTAGGAGATAAGACGTTGGTTCGCTGGCTGAAAGGTAACAGGTTCAAATTGCACTGAAAGCAAGCATTTTTTTTTTACTATTTTTCGTTCATAAGAACATGACTTTTCTTTGTTACTACTTATGAATAAATACCAAATTTTGCTCCATTTTCTATTTTAACATTTTATTGCGTACTTTTAATGCTCAAAAGATCAAGACTTGTATCTCAGTAGATGGAAATCTATCTAAAAAAAAATGACGTTACCATCGACAAGAACTCCCATAAATCCCATCTTTTTTCGAGCTTAAGTTTATCATCTTTTCTTCGATGAAAATCCACTCTAAAAGAGCGCTCCCTCTTTTCGCTCTCCCAACATGCAATATTACTCTCAAATCGATCGGAATTCCGCTCTTTGAGTTTAGTCTATATGTGTAGCATTGACTATATTTATAATTGGTGTGTACAAAGACAAAAATAAGAATAAATCATTTTCCTAATATAATGTTTGTTTTACTATTTCTAATGTAAATAGGGCTTACTTTAAATTACCTGGAGTCCGTTATGAATGTTTGGTGCTTCCCCTGAACGTGTTTTCCTAAATATTTTTTGTCTCATGTTTTAAGTTTCAAATTTGTATCTTTTTCGTTTAAAGCTGCGCCCCTAAGTCCGGGCCTAGTGGTAAATCCGACCCTGGTTATGTGTCATAGGTGATAAGTTGGTGATAAGAGACTGAGCATATGTTCAAGGTTGAGTCCAGTGCTGGCGGAGATTCCTATGAATGAATGGGAGAAGGAGGTACGGTTAAAAGGGGGTGACAAGTCAGTGTTTTTTAGTACATGTGTTGACGATTGCTTGGAGATGTGGAAGGACACACAAACGCAGTTGTAGTAACTTGTAAAAGAAATTGAAGAGAAAGAGAAAGGCACAGAACTGGAGTTGGAAGTGGAAAAGGATAATACCACAGAATTCTTAGATATGAGTGTAAGAAAGAAGGAAGGAAAGATAAACACGGAATGGTACTAAATATTTGTGCGTCCGGGAACTATTTTTATTTTATTTATTTATTTCATCGACACAACAGGCATTAATGCCTATTTATAGCGTCTACAATAATTGTTACATTTAATGACACAAATAATAGAACATCTATACCCTTTTTCTTGTCCAAAAAGTTTCGTTTTCTTTCTCTCTTTTTTTTTTACAATATATTCTGTATTAACCTTTTGTACAGTTCTTCCGAATTTCCAAATTTGTACAATTCTTACCTATTGCATTATAAGTAGCACTAGTTCTCCATGTAGGTGACACATTTAATACGTTTGTACGAGCTTTTCTGCAGTATAATAGGCCACTATTTCCCTCGCGCGTTCTGAGGGATGGAACCTTAATAATTATTTTTGCAATTAATTCGGTACAGTCTATTTTATTGTGCAAAGGTCTGTACAAGAAAAGTAAGTCGTTTAATGTTAGTCTTTGATCAAGTTTCTGAAATTTAAAATTTTCGATTATTGCAATATTTAAAATTATTGCCATGCTAGGAATGATGTGGATTACTCGACGAAAAGAAACTTCATAAGCGACATGGAAGAAAGAATTAGGCAGGTCAAGAGTGAAAAATAGAAAGTAGAGGAAGGCATAGGAGATCTTCATGAGCAGTTAAGATGAAATGGATATGATAGGAGGTTGAAGTACAGAACGAAAAGCTAGAACACAAGACAAGGGAGAAAAGAAAGAGCGGAACAAAAGGGAAATGGAGAGTAGAAGAAACTGGTGGAGGAAACAGAAGTGAAAGAGAATGCTGAAGAAGATGAATGGTATTTCAACGTAAAGAAAAGGAAAAAAGAGGAGGTGATAAGAGAGAAAAGGAGAAAACGAAGAGAACAAGGAATGATGGAGAAAAAAGGAGTAATTTATAGAATCCAGTGCAGTGATTTTGAAATATGCTATGTGGGCAGGAACCAGGAAAATGTTAAGAAAGCGAATAAAACAACATAAAGATGATGTTAGATTGGAGACACAGGACATTTAATGGATTGGAGTGAAGTAAAAGTGTTGCGACAGGAAGATAGGAGGACTCTCAGAAACTGGAAATAAGCAAGATTTATAGAAGTGGAAGTTGGAAAACGGATGAACTGGAACTCGGGACTTAAAATTGATGAACACTTTAATAAGTTATTAAGGAGCTTTAAAATATAAATTTTATTTTTGGAGTAAAACTTAAGACTATTTCATGTTTAGTTTAGTGTTCCTTTATTTTTCTGTCTTTCTTTTCACTTAATTTTCTTTTATCACTTATAAATTAATTTCTACAGGACAAGGCTTAATTTGGTATCGCATGCTTAAATGTGGTAGAAACGGGTAGAGAGGGAACCAGTGGTTGTTTTAATTATAAATTCAGTTTGTGTAGTCGGTACGGGATTATTGGCTGGCAGGGGGGGGGGCAGTGAGGAACCGCACATAGTTGTGTTCCTAGAAATTGTGCTGTTTATGTGATTTCAAGATGAAGGCAGGTTGGTAGTTAGTTGGTGAAACTGTTACACGTATATAGATTTTAAATAAAACGTATTTACTTTGCTCAGCTATTATTTAATTTTACTGAAACACGTTTGATTTTACAGCCGATAAAAATAAAGTTAAAAGTATTTTTAAGCACTGCGAGTTATAAAGTTGTAAAATGTAAGCTCTCGTTCTCCAAAGGTATGCTGTTAGTCCAACTCTAAAGACCATAAATCGTTAAAATATATTTCAAAGTATTGTAGATAATCACATTAAAATGTAGTTTTAGCTGGTACATATTTACCATCTCATAAGCGTATATTTAATTACATAAGTTTGCTTTAGCTTGCAACGAGATCAGCCAATAATTTTTTAAATTCGTAGCAGATAAAATAAAATATTAACATTTTTGGCGTAAAAATATTCGGTTACTCGTTACTGAGAGTATTTGGATATGTAAATTTTCTGGTGTCTTAAATAGTATTTAAACATAACATCTTGATATAATGTTCTTGTCTTCACTTAAACTTGGACACGTAGCTTATTTAAATCATGATAAGGAACTTCGAGCTATTCTATCAGATGGTTTATATTCCATTTTAGATTTCTTTGATGTGAATATTAATCTAGTTACTTGTAACTATAAATATAACTTTCAGCGTGAAGAAATTTGTAATTCTATTTGATAGTCAGTTTCTTACATGAGCCTACTATTACCGACTTCTGAGACTAATAAAAACCGAAAGTCATCGAATACTTTATGCTGCTTATCTGATAAACTTTAGAAACGTTTATTTTAACTACTTTGTTTTTGCCTTTCAGCCATGCAATTCGAGTGGAACAGATCCCGAGGACGACATAGATCAGCTTATAAAGAAATTAAGCTACGATGAAATTAATTTATCTATAGAAATTGTTAAACGTTTACTTGACGCCGATGGAAATGAAAGGTGTGAAGGTGTGAAGAAAGAAAACAAGGTGGAGATAAAACAAGAGAAGGAATCCAAAAGTATAAGAACTGACTTAGGGGAGTGTTTGGAGGACCAGAAGCCCCCTTCGCAGGTACGTTGTTCCTTTCAGTGTTTTTCTCTGCTTTTTTTTATTCATATATTTTAAAAATTCTATCTCATGCTAATAAGATCATTCTTTTTAATTTCCCATTTAGAAAGCCGCATTTGTTTTGTCGCCTCTTAGTAACAATATAGGATTCAGTGATTGCGCACTATATCAAGAAGAGGGTTCGTCCCACTTCCAGAATTCAGATTTGTGCTAAAATTAGTATCATTTTAGCCAAATTTTGTTCATTTTACGTAAATTTCACATATACAGTCAGTGTCTCGTAATTAGTTGTTGACTCCCCTTTGCCTTCGCCCGAAACCAACTGCCGAAGATTTTGAAATATTGTACCTTAAACAACTTATTTGGAAATTTAAAAACAATTATTTAGAAATTTAGACATGTTTTTCTTTTTCATTATCTTGATTTTTATATATGTAAATTCGTCATGAGGTACTAACACTGTGCAAGTTTGTGCCCTTGGAAAAAAAATCACCTATGCAATATGAACACCTAAACTTCAGGGTCACGGACCTCTTTTGTTGTGAAAATTTAAACATGCCTACTTCAGAAAAGCAACATTATCGCAGGTTTGTGTTTACTGTATTAGCTGATGATGACTACTCAGAAATTCTAATGGGGCATTGTAGCTTGCCATTATTGAGTGGCAACAAGAAAGGAACCCCTTTTTGTATGCTTTAACGTATATTTTTTCAGTTAAGCAGCAACAGGGCAAAATACATTCACGTGAAATTTTAAGTTTATGGTGAAACTAAACTGTGTGGTATGAGAAAAGGTGAGTTCTCAAAGCTGTTATGTATTAGAGCTACTTGAAATTTAAAGATGTCCAAAATTTGCTATTTTTAATGGCCATTGTCTCGAATTAGCATTACCGAGGGAAAGATCTGATTGTACTTTATTGTAGCTGGAGATGTCTGCAAATGTTAGGAACAGATAAAACGGTGGGGTCCTTTTCATTTTCCAACAAAAAAGCATCCTTAACATATATTTCACTGCCTTGGGGCCAGTCCATCTGAAAACTTTCAGCGTGGTTGTTCGGCCCCTTCTTAAATTTATATCCAAAAGCCTCGTTCCTATCCGCTCTATCCATTTTCTCTCGTACCATGTGGAAAAGCTTTTGCGAGACGCAGTACACCAGGCTTGGTATTCTAACATGTAAATACCTTTTTGACATGCTTTATCATCTTATGTATACAAATTGGTAAAAATAAAAGATATATTAAATAAAAGACAGAAAAGAATTATAAAAGCAAAATGGAAATATTGAGTTTTGGAAACAAGCT
Organism: Lepisma saccharinum; assembly: GCA_022664845.1. Taxonomy (NCBI): domain Eukaryota; kingdom Metazoa; phylum Arthropoda; class Insecta; order Zygentoma; family Lepismatidae; genus Lepisma; species Lepisma saccharinum. The sequence continues at coordinate 11,248 of JAGDQP010045725.1, forward strand.
TCTCATATCAGCCTTCATATTCTGTTTTTCTTCAAAATACTTTTATTACTTACTGCACAAAAAGATAACTTTATTATTTAATCCCTTCCGTCCATGAAACACTCTGGAAAACGGCATTGATTTTATTTCGATAATTACATTTGGATACTATTTTGGCCACTTCGATTACTTTCTAGGCTTTTCATGTAGATGACTAAAGCTATCAAGCAGACTTTAGATCTAACAAGGATGTTTGTTTTCATTTCCTATGATAAATCAGTCCAGAAATATTACATTCTTCGTAAACGCAAATTTTGGCATATGCCGGAATACAAAAATGGTCGCCATTAAATAATTGGTTTGGATAAAATTAAAAATCTAACCGTTCTGAACTCTTCTTTCCTAAAAATATAAATATTTAATAATGGAAATGCGGTTACTTTTCGCAAAAACGTTTTTACATGGTGGGAGAAGATGGACAGAGCGGAGAGGAGTGGGACTTGTGTTAAGTAAACGCCATTTTGCCGACTGATGCTGGGTAACAGTGTGGCCAGATTATAGAGGCGGGAAAATGGCAGATGGGTTGGAGAAAACACCAAATGGAGAAGAAAGTACGAAGGTTACTAGTAGCAGGTACGGGGCTTTCTGAAGGAATAAGAGGGTAAAGAAACAGAGGGTGGAATAGTAATGAAGGTGAAAGGGAAAGGGGAGTAAGAGGAACCGTAACAGGAGACGGAACGAAGAAAAGAGAAAGGAAGGAAAAGAAGACAATACGCTGCAGGGAGTTGCATTCAGTTGACGCCTGGTTTATGGTTGGCCGAAAGAATAGAGATGTACGTCTGCTCCCATCATTCTAACTGTGGTAGATGAGTCAGGGTTCAGGATTTTCAGGAGACTGTCTCAAAAGGTCAAAGGTGCAGCAGTGATAGAAAGTGTGTTCAAATATGGGGAGGTGCGGAACTTGTGATTTGGAGGAGTAGCGATGGTTGTTGATGCTGATTGTTAGAGGAGTGTGGGGTTCACCAACGTAGCAGGTGGAACATAGGTTACAGAATAGAAGATAAATGAGATTGAAAGATGTGCAACTGTCAGAGTTCCGGGAAGAGTACGTCTTGTGAGTTACAAGATGTACTAAGGTCAGACTGGGATCAAAAATAGGACAGATCCTACTGTGGGGTCTGTTGCATTTGCCATGTTTGAGGGTAGCGGTCGGGATTGGCCCAGTTCTGGTGAGAATCGTGTTGAGGCTCGGAGGTCTGCTGTAAAGTATTTTGGGGCTCGTCGTGAAAACTCTTTCAGTTTCAGATGACGCAATGAGTATGGGGTGTGCTAGTTTGAGGAGCTTCTGGTGGGTCTGAAGGCTATGGTGGTACTGCATGAGAAAATTTGGAGCAGATCGCGTGTTGGTTGGTTGGAGTTAGGGTGATTATGGGCACGGTTCAATTGTTTACGGATGAGATGTTTGGGAAATCCATGGTCAGTTAGAGCTGTGAAGAGGGCACGGAAATATTTTTGGATAGGTTGTCAGAGATACAGATGCGGGAGCCCGGGACAACAAGAGGTTATAGAACAGAGCGTTTGTTATGGTATGGATGGGATCTGTTGGAATGCAGGTACTGCATACTGTTGGTAGGTTACAAGTGACTTACCAGACAGAACTAAGAATATTGAAATAGCCAGTAGATCAAAACCTATGTTGATATTAAGATTGGAGGACAAACAAGACCAAATAAACAGGCAACGTAGATTCGCTGAATTGATTGACCCGAAGAAAAGTAAGATTAAGATTTCCAGAAGAAGAATTAGAGGAGGATTAATGATGATTGGCGACACGCAGAAGGAACTAGAAAAAATATCTGGAATTTCCGAGATAAAGCAAAAGTTTGATTGTGAGTATCAAAGTAAAGTAATTCGTGTATGATTATCTATAGTATTGATAGTGACGCTAAGGATGACGAAGTTATGAAATCCATAATCTCGCAGAACTTTGAAGATAATGATGACACAACTGTCAAGAAGACAAGAAAAGCAAAATTTAGAACCGGACCCAAAAATCAAAGACGCTGACTTTTGGTTATAGTTGTAAGCGAAAAGTTGCAACAGTTATAGCAATTCTTATTCAACATGTCAGCGATGATAAAATGATCTGCTTGGAGATGGCAAGGGAAAACCTGGATACTTAATAAAATAATATGTATTTTCAATTCTCGGAAAGGATTGAAATTCATCTTGAAAAGTTACAAAGAACATTGAAAATCTTCTCACACAAACAAATAATTATTTTGGCTGATTCTAATGTCCTATGGCATAGTAGCGAAGCTGATGATAAAGGCGAACTATTAGAAGACCTTAATCTTTATGTCATCAATAAAGCTAGAAATCCTCCAACGTTTCACAATAGAGCCGGTACTACCTGTAAGATCGACATCACGTTATCTACAAGGCAAATGACAAACAATATCCTGGATTGGAGAGTAGAAGATGGACTTATCGAAATAGTGATCACAACAATCAGTAGTGTGCAACGAAAGCTCTTGATCCGTCTTACTGGGGTTTTCAGGACGGTTCCTCATGATTGTCTTTGTGTGTTAATGGGCGTCCCCCACTTTATCTATCTGTTGTCCAACGAGCAATTGGGTATTGGATGAAGACACAAGACATTCATCGCATCCATAAAATTGTTGGACAGCAGATTGAATCTAAACAGGAACTGCACCAGTGGTTGCTCCGCGTCTGGCAGGAAGAATGGAACAATTCATCGAAAGGAAGAAGGACTTATCAGTTCTTCCCGGAAATACTGAATGAGTTTTTTTTTCAATTAGATAGTGGCATACTTCAGTTTCTCACAGGACATGGCCCGTATAATGAAAAGCTATGTCAACTTGGTCTTCGCCAGGATGCCTACTGCCTTTGTGGACAGATTGCTTCACCAGAACACGTCGTGCTCCACTGCCCAAGAGATCTTCATCTTGCGGAAAGAAGACTTCCTACCATTTCAAGGACACTCAATTAGGAACATTCTTAATGACAATTACTTGAGTGATGCATTTGGTGAAATTTGTAATCGTGTTTCAAGACAATGCCTTGAACAATTTTTGCAGGGCAATGGTTAATATATCATTATGTTCAGGTAATGTAAATTTAAATTAAAATGGTTGAAAAGAACGGCAATCAGGTGGTATAATTGGGTCTTTACAATGATGTTAATGTAAGTTGATAAGGGTGGCTGCCGATTTCAAGAGAGGGAGGATGAAGTCAGTCAAAGAGCGACCATCTTATTGTAATTTTATATCCTCTGTAATTAGAGATTATAAGTCAGGTACTGGTTTTTAACGTTGAAACTGTTTGTGTTATTGTATGGTCACTCAAATTTTATTATAGCTGGCATACAGAGGTATGGGTAGGCTTTTAGATAGTTAGCCTTGATTAGACCCTCTAGATAGGATACTAGGGTTAGACTTAGATTTATATAAACTGTATGTCTTCATGTTTCTTACACTTTCTATTTTCGATAAGGTAAATCAGCTTATTTTCCATATAAACAGCTGGGATCTCTTTATAGTCACAATTGGGTATTTTGAGTCTAATCTGCTTGGCTTAATCCCCATCTCAATTTAATTATATTATTTTGTTAGGTTTCTTGTGTACCTCTTTCCATTTTTATTAATATTTATCTATTGTAATATAATTAAATTGGTTAAAAGCTTTTTACTAGTAATCTTGTCATTGATCTTATTTCAGTGGTTCCTAAATTAAATCTTGTTTATATCGCAAAGTGTGCTAGTTAGGGTACGTTGAAATAGAAAGCTTAATCACCTTCTTGTTCTTATTAAGAGTCCGGAGGATAAATGCATGAGTTCAAGAGAATTGTGCACTTTGGTATACCAACATGAAACTTAGCACACATGATCTGTGTGTCAATTTCTTCACTTTAAGATATGGAGGCCTTTCGAGAATCGCCTATATTCAAGATGGCGACCAATTTTCAGGAAAGGAAAACTAAGTGGAAATAATAATTTTCGAACTAACTAGCTGGAATTTAATACAGAAACGTTTTGTATACTTCTCGTCATTCATATGTATATATAGGACCTTCAAGGAATACCCTCCATCGAAAATGGCTGCTAATTTTCAAAATGGAGGACATCTATTTCAAGAAAAATTTTCATTTTCATATATGGATTATCTGGAATGTGGTTGTTACAAAGTAAAAAAATTCTCTCAAATGTTTTAATAAACGTAAAACGTAAATAAACTATCATAGAAATATAATATATGCATTTTCTTT
>JAGDQP010045728.1:0-15512 GCA_022664845.1 Lepisma saccharinum
CCTGATATAATTTCCAGTATAGTAAGCTTGCGTTTACTTTGTATCGACAAAAAATTAGAAGTAATAGTTCTTAAAGCATCTTGTGAGATTCTCCACCAAAATTAAAATCATATCCGCTCTAAAATTTTTAGATAGTTCAACTGACCGTCTAAATTGATACACAATATTTTAGTAATCAAAAACGAACCGAAGTAGTGTGTTTGATACTGAACACGCCTCATAATTAAATAAGTTTCTTACAAGTAAAACGACTATGCTCTGTGGTTTTCAAATCAAAGTGTAGAGAAATCTAATTCATATCAGTGAATTTACTATGGAATCACAACCTCTGAATAAATATTTGACTAAATCTAAGGTTTAGCAGACTGGGCAACGTTTTATTTCATTCCGTACAATACAATTAACCTAAGGATATGGATCACACATTATATTAATGGAGAATTATCGGTAGATAATAAGTGTTCATAGTTTCTGTGATCCAAAACATACCAGCTCAAAGCTACTAGCCACGGTGGTCGGTGTAAAGAGATACATATGAACTGATGATTTATTAATCGAACACATCAATCAACCGACAGCAGATAGGAACTTTTGTATCACCGTAATAGTCAGATGTATTATATTAATTCATTTCCTTGTTAAGTAAAAGGTTCATAAATATCGCGCAGAAGGAAACCAAATAGAAGATTTGAAGCAAAACATGCAAACGTGTTGATATAAAATTTGCCACAACTACAAAACACACGAACAGAAGTAAGATTTATCTTAATTTTCTGGAAATAGCATTGATATCACCACAAATACATCCCAGTGTTACAGCAGAAGCGAAAATCCAGCAGTGAAAAAAAGAAACGAAGTTAAAAAAAATAACCAATTTAGTACATTTTTTCTTTATTTTATTTTAGACTCAGGCTTATAAATGTTTCTAGCGCATTTCGTATACAAAATGTAAGACATCAACACAAGTGGAGAGAACTACAAAAGCTAAGATCCACCAAATACTGAACAACAATGTATTTACTCGTGTATTGTTTCCATTTTTCACTTGAATCCGAAAATTAGGAAACCAATAAACATACCCGTTGAATTATAAACTTGGATTTACGGGAATTCACTGGAATTCCGTCTTTACGTTGACATTACGCAACAGAGAGCGTTAGAAATAATCTGCACACTTACGTCTTTATCCTCGATCTGTTTATCGTAACAAAAATATTCGCCAATATTTCGTTTCAACATACTGTAAACATCTTCAACAAAAGAGGAACGTAAAAATAAAAGCTAAATAAATGGGAATTCATTAAATGTCTATTTTTATAGAAAAGATTTACAACATGCCGTAAAATATACTCAAAAATTAATGGTTTCAGTGAACGCAAAGAGTAACCAAAAATGTTTGTGCATTTTTCAGCATTTTACCAGACACAGAGCCCTTCTGTAAAGGAAATACCAACTGATGTGGGCGTATATATAAACTAGTTCTTTTTTTATTGTTAAAAATTTCGTTTTCATTCATGGTTTACACCAATTGTTCAAAGACGTAATCTTTTTAGCATAATGAAAAAAAACTCATTTTCCAATTTACATAGCAGGTCACATTCTTACCCAGCTGTCTTCTAATATTGCCGCATTCATATTACGTGCGATACGTTCAAACAGGAAGACTACCTCGGCAGCCGTGTTTGGTAGGAGGGTGGGTCGCAGTTCATGAGGTTGCGGATTCGAATCCCGCCTGGGTCATTGCATTCGTATCATCTTGACGGGCCGAAGTCCATAGTTAATAAAATGACCCATATAAACAAAGTTTTTTCAAACCAGCATTAAGATTCCCTTATATTTAGCTTTTACGTTCGCCTTTTCCTGAAGATGTCTGCACAGTGGAGACGAAATATTAGCGACTATTAGTTCTGTAGTTGTTACGAAAAGCAGTTGGAGGTAAAAAGAATGTAGAGTGTTCCAAATTAACGGTGTGTCTAGTACACAGCATACTTTTTAGCGCTGATTAATATTTCTACATTTAATTTAATTAATATTTCTTGATTCAATCGTCTTTAGGTAATAGTTTGCTATCTCTTAAAAAACAAGGAATAGTATTAATTGCAAAATCAGACTTGGCCTCAACTTAGCGTTGACTAGAAATTTAGCGGTCGATTGTAGAACTGACCCTAAATGTAATAATAATAATAACTACTGGCGTGACAGACCAAAAGGTCCTGAGCCTGCCCCAACGCCGCCATCTGTCCGCGGTTGGTGGAACTGCGTCCACCTGAGTGTGACGGCAGTGTGGTCAGCATTGTGCGCCTCCTGTCCACGAACAGGCGTATTAGGGGCTTTCTAGACAGAGTGACCGTCACGTCTTTATTCCCGTGACTTCCCAGTTTGCCTCACGACGCTGGGTGGACGCCGAAAAGTGAGACTCCATCCGGGAATTGAACCCGGGACCACGCGGACATGAGTCCAACGCTCTAACCACTAGACCACTCTAAATGTAGAACAAGAAAATCCTAGTAATCACACGTACCATAAACAAAGGATTTATACACGAGTACATACATCCATTATTACAATACTTGTGAAAAGGGTTTTGTATATTTAAAAAGCTATTACTACACCCAATGAAAAACCACATCTTTCTAGTACTACATACCACACACTAATAGACATTATATACGGCTACCTACTTGAGAACTACGATCACAGAACAAAACGTTAGGAGAGAAGAAAAGTTAGTAGGAAGTGGTATCACTTAACTGTTCACAAATAAAGGAATATTCATCATCTAAGGAACATCTGTGGAAAAGCAAAGCAAAGTAGTTAAAAAAGTTAAGCAGGAAAGAGGCAGGGCACATTCAGACTAGACCTCTGGCACCACCAAATATCGTAACATCACTCAACATACACTGACACCTCCATTTAAAGTTCTTTTTCAATAAAAATAACTCCAATATTGACTTTAAGATTCATTCCAAATAAATACACAGCATACGGGTAGTTATAACGTATAAACATAACAGTACTTTTACATTTGTTAAATTGAAATTTATTTTAAAACCTTTACGCAATTTTGGATCAGGCCATTTGACAATTTAATTTCTATACATTGGATTTCCTTCTTTAATTACACTTACACATAAATAATAAATAAAAATAAATACATAAATAAATAAATAACGGTAAAGTACTGTTGAGGATAAATGCAGTTAATTCAAAGTATGTAATAATGAAAATAAATAATAATTTACATGAAACCACAACTAACTAAGCGTGAATTAACGGATAATTAACAATTATGCAACCGAAAATCGTCTGAATATTTTCGGTTTCATTGTGGATACACTAAAAACACAATCTCTACAATGGCTCAACTGTTTCTCTTTTCAATAAGATAAGATAAAATGAATTGTATGGGCGATCACAGCACTATGGCTTACGCCCTTCCCGATACGGGGGAAGCCCCTTATTCTTTTTCCAAACAATGTTATAAAATCAATTGATCAGTTACTTCCAAAAGCACTGTCTTACACGGTCTCTTTTCTTAATTCCAAACTTTGTTGTATGAATCTTCAATAAACAATGGTTTCTTTCAATCACAACAGAGACCTACACAGGACATTGTTGTAATATAAAGGTCTTACTTCCATGTCACGATAAGATATACACAGAACAATGCTGATAAATGCGTGAACACACACAATACAATAAATAAAAAGAAAGTCTCGTAACAGTTCCGATGCTATAACAACAATCTTCGTTGAACTGTATTTTATTTACGAACTCTCTACATTTATGGCTTAGGCCGGGATAGAGGAGGGGAAAGGATGTAAGAAGGTGTCGGCCATGGCCTAAGTTGAAGGTACCATCTCGGCATTTGCCTGGTGTGACTGGAAAAACCACAAGTCAGGATGGTCGGCAGCTGGGATTGAACCCACAACCCCCGAATGCTAAGCCAATCAATCTTCATCAGACAACTGATAGAGAGGTCCTGTATCTGATGAAGATTGCTGCTGTTACGGCATTGAAACTTACGATTCTCGTTTTTTTTTTTATCTTATTGTGTGTTCATACTGTGTCAGCATTGTGTTGTACGTATATTTTATACATTTTTTTTTACATATTTCGCGTAACACACAAATAAAGGATAATTCTGGAATGAACCTTAAAATTGATAAAATGAACAAAGCAATAGATGTACCAAAACCAACCACAGGAGCAAAAGCAGATAGGAAGGATAGAAAATATCAATTTACTAAAATATACTCAATTGAAAAATTTAAATCACTACCTTTTCGTAACCTCAAACAATGAATTATTAATACGTTAACTTGTATTTAATACTATTAGTACGTAAACTACTTTACACTAAATCTTGAACCCCATATTTTCTTAAATTTTAATGGCTACCTTCAACTGAAGTAACGCAATTTGCGCTCAGTAAGATGAATTACGGAATTGACTCGAGGTGTTCATATTAGATTCAGGGTTCGGTTGAAAATTCTAAACATATTAAATGGAATGGTTCAGAGCTTAATTTTTCGAAAGAAACAAAACACTATTGATAAAGATTAATTGTCTTGAAACAAATTTAACGTTACTCCTACCGAACATTAAATTAAAAGTTGGATTGTGTCCCTGTGGATGAGCGCTTTCATTCGTAGTTTTATGATCACGCTATCGCGGGTTCGATTCCCGTTGATGATGACTTAATTTAAATTTATTTTTGACCTTTAAATATTTATGACTCCAGTCGGGATAGAGTACGGGAAAGGAGTCAGCCATGGTAAGTTAAAAGGTGGAATCCTGGCATATCTCGTGTGACTGAGAAAAAAAAAATTGGAGAAACTTCAGTCACAATGGTTGGTTGGTCACTGGTATCGAACCCAGAACATCCAGTTTACGAAGCCAACTGAACGGACTGAACTAGTATTTCGGAATCCACTCTCAACTGTAGCTTTCGTATTTACGAAGTCATCTTCATTGGCTGGAGGCAATGCAAAACCACGATCGGTTTACCTTACCCATTGACCTTCATGTCATAAGCCTTCCTTCAGGCAGAAGACCAATACTATTCATATTGTAGATTCCAATTCTTGTTTGTCTTTTTATACAAGAAAAATTCTCAGCAAACCAACCTTATTCTTTGCAAACAGTACACCAGGCGGTTTTCTCATCTAAATTTTACGTCGATTATCCACAAATGGGCGAAGATGTATAGACAATAAGTTACACGACAGTTTGGTATGCAAACAATAGAAACCTTTGTCGTAAGATTGTATTAAGAGTAAACTTCACACATGTATCTAAAAGAACAATTTTGGACAACTCGATATCCATCCAGTTTTTGGATATAATCGTTTGCTATCGATTCATTGCCAAATGCTATCCATTATTAAAGCAATAAACAATGTATACGCTTTAAGACTCATGTTCTATCTATATTTGAATAATTCAACGCAAAGCAAAAATACACGAAATTAATTGGAAATTAGCAAACACCCTTAAGGAAATAGCATAAGTTCCCCTCCAATATTTATTCAGCCTTCTTACCAAATAGAACCATTGCAAAAATACTTTTTTTATTTTTAATAAGGCCAGAAAATAGCTGTTTATCATTTTGGATCTTAATGTACCTGAGCTCTCTATAATGTTGTTCCCGAGCCCTCGCTTCTTTGACTAGTTCTTCAAAACGTTTGACTAGCTCTCGAATGACAGCGACCTGAGCCTCTTCTTCCGTCACGTGACTCTCTTCTAGCAACAGTGTGCTCAAATGTTTCACAAGTTCCATGGAAGACTCACACGTTGCAATGCGTTTGGCCTGTGTAAAGAAAGACAATCAAAATAAATTAATCACAGCACGATGACCAAAAGTTCATTTAGGAAAAAAAACATTGTGCCTACTATGAATTCATTTTCAAAAGCTTACAAAGCAATATTAGGACACTTTAAGAACAAACAAGACTACTACTACACACCATCCTCCAATGGATCTCTGGATTTATCAGTGAGAAACTATCACAGTGGACTATACGAAAACAGTTTGTACACTAATTTTGTACCTATAACTAATCTCTATATACAAATTGGAAAGTGACTATGTTTGCGTTATCATCACGCAAAAAGTGCTTGAACCGCCTGGAATGATATTTTGAACATGATCAGACACTGGACCAAACTGGGAAGTTATCCTATCACTTTGATTCTAAAATTATTATCTTCAGAGATAATCGACCATCTAATTGTCCATTGAATTCAAATGGCGGTGATAACAATAATGGGAAATTTAAAAGCATAGCACGCGGCAACCCACACTACAATGGTGTTCGACGGGTTGACTACCTCCAAGTGGTCAAAGTTGGCATGACTATCAATTCATTAATAACTGTTATCTTACGTAACATACCCCTAACACCACTAGGGAGAGGTTCACCCCGCACCAACAGAAGGGGGCGGGGAAGGCAAATCAGCTAGTCTAAGAAAGCTAGCTAGTCTAGTCTAAGCAAATCTAAGAACCGTACGATTTCTCCAAAGAGCTAAATAGCTTTGAGACATACTGCACACACATACTTTTGCAAAGTGTTGTACAGGAAAAATAAAAGTCATTGATGTGTTTCAGTATAACAGCCTCGAGCAAATTCATAAGCTCATATATAGAGATCAATTTCTTATTGACTGGAAAAAGCAACGAGCAATCTCTACCAAACCCTACCAAAATGAAAAATCCTACGTAATTGTCGCTTCGAGTTTAAGTTTGAACCCAATCTATGAGCTGCTGGAGCTATCATCGGTCCAAGTCCAACAAGAAACCCTCAGGTTGAGCTCCTACGGAGACGACGCCGTCTGGCAGTTAATGGAATCCGAGAAAATCTTTTCGACATTTTATTTCTTATTATCTCGGATTTAGACTTCTTTTAACTACCACTTTTCTTGACTTAAAACACCCGGCTCTCTTTTCAACACAAAAATCTCTCCTAGTCCTATTTCCAAACTGTACTTGTTCGGGTGCAACGCATTTATCTATTACCTTTGATGCGCGCGTCTGCCATCTTGAAATTGTTACTCTTACATTTGTTAGACCACATCTAACACTGGCTCCTCTATTTCACTGGAAATGAGAGAATGTCTAAAAATTTCTGAGCTACTTTTAATTATGTCAGGCGGTATTAGCGCAAGTAAATTTCTTCAGGAAGTAATCCTGGTCTATTCATTTTTTTTCACGCACACTGTCTTGTCTCTTCCGTATGTACTTTATACAGAATATGTCATGTGTGTGTTAAACACTGTAGTTGTGTGTGTATCTGTTGTATTCAATAAATAAATAACCATAATATAACATATACTCACCAAAACATCTGGAGCACGATCGATGCTTGTTCCTGGAGGTGTTGGACTTCGAATCGCAGCCTGTAACGAATCGAGATTCGTAATCCATTCCTGAATGGCTGCCTCGAGTTCAAGAATGTATCCTTCCCTTGAGGTCAACCTCATAAGTTGCGGAGCAGATCGAAGAGTATCCACTTGAACAGCAGAATCCTGTTCGAACCTCAGCGTCTCTACCTGAACACTTTCATCAACCTCATGTCCTCTTTCAAATCCAGCCTAGATTTTAGAGAGAAAAAAAAGCATGGTTGGCACGAGGTAATAAAACTAAGGAAATTGAATTAAGTACAATATCATAAAACAATACTTTAATTATAAGTTACAATATCAAGAAAACTTGTAAATTCTGCTGGATTGATTAGAAAATCACTACGTCTTTCAAAGCAAGTGGTATTTTATTTATTTTTTGTAAGCACAAAGCAAATTAAGTGTAAGATCCGAACAAACAATGCAAATCTACCACACTAAAATTAAAGATTGCATACAAATAAAAACAACAATGTGTAACTTATTCTGAAGTACATTCTACATAAACCTGTTAACCTTTTACTGTTCTAATGAAAGAATTTTTAAGCGTTAAAATCTACTTGGTTGGTATGTTTAAGTATTCGTGTTTTTCACATTGCAATTTTGGCCATGGTTTTCAAAGCTAAATTTTCTTGATTCGTTTCACCCAGCACATTATTACGTAATGCAATCCATTAGGGTTCTGGAAGAAAGATTTGTTGCCATCTAGACGAACCATGACAGGCTGAAATTCTAATGACATTGGGAATCAATTTAGAACGTTTTAGTTCTGAGATAACTAAACTGCAGATAACTTAAAAATTATATGCACGATTCTACGAAGTATTAAAGGATATTAAATTTGAAACAGTAAAACCACATATTTTGCACGTATTGTATTCAACGTTCTAAACGAGCTGCTGAGCTAACGACGGGACCTACAGTTTTACGTGGTCACCAAACACTCCGTTCAACTGACCCCGGCGTGACTTAAACCCGTGACCACGTGCACAGAAAGCGAACGCGCTACTCTCTCGGTCACCCTGAGGCCATGAAAATTTGAAATAGACTAATACACATGGTATACCTCAAAATATGATGCTAAATATTTCAATCTACCTGAAACACACCGACGGCTTCACAGAAAATATATGAAAGCTCCCTCGTATTAAATCAACTATGTCGGTAAAACTACCAAGGCTATTAATCTAAAATGTCTCTTATTCTCTTTGGAGAGGGATTAAAAATTAAAATAATGTATGTTTAAGAAAAAGAATCCCTCTTAAATGCTATCTGCTCAGTGAATCAATTATTATCATTTCCAGCTTCCACACACTTTTCATAGTTACCTTCTTTCTCATTTCCTCTTGGTACTTGGCTTTCAATTCGCCAATTCTGTTCCAAATATCATTCCACAAGATCTGGTATTCGTCTATCATTTCTTGAATACTTGGCACATCTTCTGGTTCACTTCGTTGCATTACGTGCAGTCCTAAATTATTGGCATTCACTACAGTTTCATTGTGCGATTCAAGTTGGGTTTCTAATTTCTGCAATAATAGTAGCAAACAATAGTTAACTTTTATGACAAAAGCACAGATTTCTCAAGAAAATAAAATACATAAATTAATAATAAAATTTAGAACAAGAACACAGGAAGGTAAGTATTAGAACAAAACCGATATGTTAATAATATAGTGTAATCCGTGACAAACATATGACATTAGTGAAGCTTCTTCGAAAATATATATATATAAATATACAAAAAAACACAATTAATTTGTTTCGATGTAGCACCTATCTAGAAAGCTGAAATGGTTAGACGTTGGTGTATATCTGGAGTAGCAGAATTATTGTAAGCAAGCTAAAGTTCCGCCGGAATGATGTCAATAGATTTCGACTCCAATCTAGTATTTCGGTCTTTCCCTTAGTAGAGCTACAAACCCCAAACAGGAGCTTATACAGTATATAAGAGCTTTCAGTTCCCTAAGAAGCAAATATTCGTAGTAAAAGAGCTTACAGCTACTAAAAAAGTAAATTCACTAAAGTGATTTAATTTCTCTTCCTTTCTTTGAACTTTTCTTCCGCTGTGTGAAAAGTTCATCGCTTACTTTTTTACACAAATTCAAATAAATACATGTAAGAATAATATTTTCTACACAATTCTTTACAGAAAACTTTAAATATAAGGGCAGTCAAATGAAAACCCAACACCCACCATAAAACACATTCCTCGCAAAAGTTGGCAACACTGTTGTTACGTATCAATACTGCCACCTGTAGGGTAGGAGAAATGCATAGAGAAAATGCACATGTTCACACATGCTGCAGTTGTTTCGTTATTGCTCTGGAGGTGAGCGTAGTGAAAAATGTGTTCGTCCAGCATTGAAAATGGAGGCAAGCAAAGAGCAGCGAGGTGTGGTTCGTGACTTGGTGGCCGAGGGTGCTGGAACAGGTGAAATTCATCATCGCATGTCTGCTGTGTATGGCGAACACTGCATGTCCCTGACAAGTGTGCACGAGTGGCAGAAGAGATTCCGCGAAGGACGCACATCACTGCAAGACGATTCGCGCCCGAGACAGGCCCATCGAGGCATTATGCCTGATGATTGCGCGGACTGATGGTCTGATCCGGGAAAACCGACGAATCACAAAGGAAGAAATTCATGTTCAGGTCGGCATTAGCAATGGCTCCGTGCATGCCATATCAAAGATCACCTGCAGTTCCGAAAAAAAATGCGCGCAGTGGGTTCCGTATCATCTGACGGAGAGACAAAAGATTAACAGAATGGCTGCATGTCTGAGCCATCTGCAGCGGTACCACGAGGAAGAGTATGCGTTTCTGTCACGACCTGAAGAAAGACATTTGTGGACGTCGGTTTCAGTCGGACGAGAAAATACAAGAGTGGGTGAGGTTGTGAATCCATCAGCGACCTACCTGTTTCTACAAGACTAGAATTGATCGTCTCGTCTCCCAGTGGGATAAATGTATTAACACTTCTGGCAATTACTTTTGAACAAAACAAATTCCATTATCACTTTGTAGCGGGTGTTCGGTTTTCATTTGACTTCCCCTCATAACTTACTTCAATATACTACAACAAAATTACGTTTAATACTGCAACTGGCAGTTACAAACATAAGTGCTGCCATCTCTTGACCGTAATAACAACACAAATATAAATATGAAGGAAAAATAATGACCATAACCCAATACAAACGTACAAAATATCTTACACACATTCCAATATTTACTGTTACTATATTGCTCATCATCAAGAACCCATTACAAAGTAAATTAAAGACACTAACCTCAAGTTCTTGGAGAAGTTCTTCTGGACCCGCGTTACTTAAATGCTCCAGTTCAGTCAGCCGGACATCGATCTGAGTTAATGAGATCAATGACGTTCTATGAGCGGTAAGGAAGTCACAATGGAGGTGCAGCGTATGCTTCAGTCTTTGTAGCAGAATATTAGCTCGTCTTGAAAGGCTATTCCAACGTAACAACGTAGAGCGAACAATTGTATTCAATTCTTGAAGATTCTCGAATCCTCCTTCCTTTACAAGTTTCGAGTACGATTGATCCAGAATTTCTAACGCTGGTTGGTGTGCTGATAATTCCCTCAATACATCCTACAAATATACAAACACTGTAGTCGTTTTGTCGCATATAATGGGTAATTTTCAAACGACACAAAATGTTTGAATTATTACCTGAACGTCAAAAACGAGCTTAGGAGGAACGTAACCTGTTTTCTTGGTCGTATCCAAACCATAGCGTTCTTTGAATACAGGATACAGAGCATAAAAATGAGCGTGTTCATCAATATGGTAACCAAAGGCAAATAACACATGAAAACTACATTTGTTAAGATTTGAATATTACGAACAGCTTATGAATTATATGAAAAAAAAAAAAAAACAAGCACTGCTAACATTATATGAACTTCAAAATATTAAGTTAATTGAAATACGATGACAATGCTTATACACTAGTACAAAAAACATACAGTAAGCGTAATAGTTTTAAACTGTTCTAACAACACCTTCTTCAAACACTAATCAACACTACGTGAGTTACGCATACTGTGAGGTTTTTTGTAATAGATGAACTCACATAATATTTGCTTAGCGTCTGAGAAAAAAGGTATTGACAGAACACAAACTGTTACGCATACTGTGTGTTTTTTGTCATAGATGAACTCACATAGTACTTGAGAATGAAGGAGTTGATAGAACACAAACTGTAATACATACTGTGTGGTTTTTGTTAGTTGAACTCACGTAGTGTTTGCTTAGCGTCTGAGAAAAAAGGTATTGATAGAACACAAACTATTACGCATACTGTGTGTTTTTTTGTAACAGATGAACTCACATAGTGTTTGAGAATGAAGGAGTTGATAGAACACAAACTGCTACGCATACCGTGTGGTTTTTTGTAATAGATGAACTCACGTAGTGTTTGCTTAATGTTTGAGAATGAAGGAGTTGATGATAGAACACATACTGTGTGGTTTTTGTAATAGATGAATTCACATAGTGTTTGAGAATGAAGGAGTTGTTAGAACCCAAACTGTTACGCTTACTGTGTGTTTTTGTAATAAAATGTGTTGTGTAAACCTTGTCAGAGTACTTCAATTAACTTAAAAGTTATGAAAATAAGACTTCATTATAATTATATTCAAAATATTGCGTAAGCTTTGCGAAAATAATAAATGAGCAATAAACACAAAGTTAAAAAAAGTACTTGAATATATTCATTCACGGTGGACAATTTATCATTAAAAATACGTACTTCTGCAAAGAAATTGATACAAGAAGGCCAAAATAAATAATATTTCAAAAGTACGCACTTTTGATAATTGATACCTCTGTCCACTGAAATATTTTATAATTGTATCTTTAATTATTGACTGTTTTAAGGATATCCCAAATTCATAATTTCGATTGTAGGAATCATTATAACACAAACACATCTGTTTTATAGTGTTTGTTTCTTACGTACCAACTGTTTGAGCCCTCCATGTTATAGGAATCACCAAAGTCAATTTAAATTCACTCGTTACCATAATTTCTCAATAGCTATAAGAACTTACCTCAGCCCTGGGAATTTGTGCCTCAATATTCTCCCTTGATACGAGATCTGCACTGGCATTAATTTCTTTTAGCACTTCTTCCTGGCTCATCAGCCAGTCTTCTTGATTTTGGCATAAACGAAGTAAGTCCTGTAGAAGATTCCACGCTGACAGAATCCTTTTCTTTCTCTCTGTTGATAACGTACAAACACTCGTCCATCTGTAAATATATACAAACAAATACATCACACTTATGTAAAAGGACAAAGATAAAAGCTATGTGAAAAAGCGCTAACAGCCCTACGGCTTTCGCCTGGCTCGACACGGGAAAGTCCCTTATCGTAACTTAGCTGTTAATAAATGATTAAAAAAAAAAACTAATGAAAACCAAAGATGTGAAGTGCCTTTAGTGAAAGAACTGAAAAACATACTTGCGTATAGGACGCAGCAGTGGAATAAATACGAAGACAGAGGTGTGCAGGGCCCTCGGTATAAGAATCCAAACACAAAAACGCAAAGGTTATAAAAGGTCCTTCAAATGCATTAACCCGTTGCATGAAATTCCAATGCTGCTCCTACAAATTCAAACCTAGAGTTCAAACTTTCAGAGTTTATAACAACCAGTTCAAGAGTTCTATCCGCGGCGATTTTTTATTTCCTTTTTTTATTCATTGCTGGAAAAGCTTCATTGTTATAAGTTTGGATATTCACAACAATAAAAAAATGGATCTGACCAATGAACAAAAAAAGAAAAAAAAAATCGGAAGGAATAGAACTCTTAAAAAAGTGACCAAGTTTCTCAGACATGGACCGGTAACTAGTGACATTTAATCAACAATGGAAATAGCTCTACCCAACAATCAGAAACATATTTGCCTAGTAAAAGAGAGATTCTACATAAATAAATAGTTAACATTTATTTCAGTGAGAATCTCACAGCCAATCTTAAGGAAAGGAAAGGAATGGTTATGAAGTTCCTTAAAGTTTGAACTCTCCAGGCTTGAATTTGTAGGAGTAGCATTTCAATTTCGTACCACGATAAAAATATAATCATGAAGACATACGAAGGTGATGCTGGCCTCTAACGTTAGAGATTGTTGCTGTACAATAACCTTAATAAGATACAGTTAATTAAACCTATACTATCATCTCAAAGAAAATGTGATAATCCTATCTCGCGTATATATACGACAAGTCTATGTACTATGCCAGGATCATCCCCAAGAAGGGAAGCCTATCCACTGGAGATGTTACAACGATTGTCTGAGGTTATCTTACTCTCAAATTGCACTCGTTATAATTCGGTAGATCCAAACATCTTAACAGATACTTGTGTCAGGCGAACTTGACTATTAAGTGAAAGAAAAATAAGGTTTATGAGAATGAAGATAAAAAACACTACAATAAAACAACCTATACGAAATATTACCTGTCTTCGAAAATGACATCCTGCAGTTTATAACTTGAATGTTTTCTAGATGCTTCATCCAATACTCTCCACGCCTAAAACTAAGAGCATTAAAGATGCCACCAGACGCCCCAAAGGCAAGCACATATTTGCGCCATTAATTCCGATAATCAAATCGGCAATGTTCCTGTAATTTACTCAGCTGATCTACATTAGAATTAGTACATCAAAACATATGGATTATAATTCTTCTTCTTCCTGTACAATTCTCAAAATGATTTCTCAGCCACAGGCAATTATTTGAATCAAACAGAGAAAATTTCCAAGATTACAACTATTTAAGTCCATCTCGTTAATTCAGAATGTCATTGTTAATTCTGCATCTTCTCACAGTTCTTTAAATAGATTCACAAAATTAAGTCATACTTGAAAAATACCTAACTTTATATAATGAAGTATGAAATTATACAGTACTTCATAATTACTTCAGCAATTTGGAAATTTAACTTCTATTTGTGAAAAGAACAATTAACAGAATAGCCAGAAATAAAGATTCTCCCATTCATATTAAGTTTGTTGTTCATTCTCAAATAATTTACATTGAATATTCTAGATATGTACAGCCGTCGGCCTGAGCAAAAGTTGCCTTAAGGCCTTAAAATAAATTCAAAATATGTACAAACGTGCAGAAAATATTTCCTTTTAAAAAAAGTTTGGACCAAAAGCAATCCGTGCTGATCTTAATGCCAAATACGGATTTTTGTACATTTGTAGGTAATTTACAAAATAGTAGACATGTGGTAAAAATGAGAAATATTTTAGGATACCTTCTTTCTAAGGATTCCATCGCTACTTGAATAGATTCTGTGTCAACCGGTGCTTTGCAAGATTCGCAGTTGCTCAGGAGTAATTCACACAGGTTCAACACATCCGCAATATTACTGCTTTGTCCTTCAATCATTTTCTGAAGCTCCTAGGGTAGAAGAAAAAAAGAATAATAACTTTTAAAACTCCGCATGCATTGACAACGAATACTATTAAATTTTAATATGAGTCAATGTTCAGTATAAAAGCATACCAACAATAATATAAGTTTGTTATTTTATGAAGTAATTAACGGAACAGAATTTCATTGATACCGGAATATGAAATAGATTATAATTGAAATCTTAACTCTCAATGATAGAAGTCAGATGTTTAACTAGTTTGCACTAAAGCGTGATTCTATTTTTGTTTCAAACTTATCCCGTTGACCTCTCTCCTGAAGATGAAAGCCTAGCCTTTACTATATTAATGCTTAACTTTATTAGAATGGACAAAAACATTACAATACATTCCAAAATTGAACATACAGTCTTTCTGAATTGTAGCAAGGTTATTCAAAATCTCAACTACGGTTGCAAATCGGATAGCTAATTAATTACAGAGTACATACGGTTAGAAGTGATACTGATAATTACTACATATTTCAGTAAAGATTTACAATGCTCATGCAAAGCAGAGCCATTACGTGATTACTTCGTAGAAAAGATTATAACAGGTTGTGGCATCCTCTTATTATTATATATAATAATAATAATAATAATAATAATAATAATAATAATAATAAATCACAGCCATATTCAATCCACTAGTGGATGAGGCCTCTC
>JAGDQP010045729.1:2359-15512 GCA_022664845.1 Lepisma saccharinum
GATAAATTGGTCATGGTTAGTAATAGGAAACAGGATATCCTTGACAGACGGAACAATAAGAGGAACAAGCAACTAAGTCCTCGCAGAAACGTCTCTGTTGGCGACCTTGTCTTTATCCGAAACCATCCCCGAAGTGAAGGAGACAGTGAAGTGATAAAGAAGATGTTCCATCTATTTCTTGGACCGTATCTGTGCGTCGAGAAGCCCAGTGACAAGGTAGTTGTGTTAATGGATCCCATGGATGGTACCATAATTGGAAAACAGTCGACGGAGCATTGTAAACTATGGACTCCATCGCCGACTTTGAAGAAGGAGTGGACCTTTCTTATGAAAAAGTCTGTTACTGATAAATACATTCATTTGGTAAAAAGTGTATCTTAAGTGGTAAGTCATTTTTTCAAGTGTATTTTATATTAATGTATATGTAATTGTGTGAAATAGCCCACAAGCTAGGGATTAAAAAAAAATATATGCCCACTAGTAGTTAAGGTGCAAGATCCCTGCAAGAAAAAAAAGTGAATAATATTCAGTGTTTTGTAGATAAATATTGTTAGTGGTAAGTCATTTGCTTTGTGGTGATTCGAATTCGTGACTTCGTTGTCGGACAACTAAGGATTCGGTCCCATATCGAGCGCCATATGTGACGGACAGGTAATTCGCCCTCACATGATTATAACAACATTTAGTGCAGTTTTATATTCTTAAAGTAATTTTTATATTCCGACACGCATTGATATCGTCGCATGCATGAAGAGACGCTTGAGTCAACGCCCGGCGTATGTTTGTGGTGGTGCTGGACAAGTCTGCCCGAGCGAGCTGGTAACATTGCATCGTCCGAGACAGTAGAAGACATTGCGTGCTGCACGGGGGAGGAAACATTGTTCGTGCGCCAGTGACAAAAACTCTCATTGTACAAGTGTAATTACTTACATATACAAAACTTATAGTGCAAGAGGATCAGTATGTTCCAAGGATTCACAGGAATATAAAAACAGGACGAAAAGCTGGGATAGTGAACGCCAAGGAGCAAGTAACGTATACCTATTTTTGCTGGACGACGAGTACGCCGCACTGAAGGTAACCCTTTTCGTTTCTCTTAATTATAGACAACCTGTTGGAATCCAATTACATATTTGCATTGACTATTTGCAAGCTTAAGAAAGGAATATATTTTATTGTGTCGAGTGAAATGACATCGGATTCTGCGTAGCCTCGTTGCATCAGTTACATATCGTCAACAGTGCTCTTGAAGACAAAAAAGAAGTCACGTGATTATACGCGGATTGTTGATGCGCGGGATGCTATTGTTAATCTCGTTGTCGATTATCCGATATGCGTTTTTACCTTGCCTTCGTTTAGATAGTTTTCCTGTGGGCAATAACTAAAGAAATACAATTCAACTAAATAAAGGATCCTATTATTCTTGTGGTATATTTAGTTTTAAGTCGTAATTTGCTAGCATTCATTGGACTCGAAAGCAAATAAATAAAAAATCAATGTAAACGCAAGAATTGTAAGGAAAAAAAAAGTTTTGTACGGAACCTAAGTAGTCAGTTCAAAACTCCTGTTTATAAAAAAGATACTAACAGCGTAAATTATGTAATACTATAATACAATAGAATTACTCGCGCGGTACAAGTACATTGAACTGAAGTAATATTAGAGAAAACCTAACTCGTAAAAGTAAAGATAATACTATTAAATAGATTGTGATACAAGTCGCATACAATTTCTTTAATTGTCAGGACGTCTTTTAAAGCGACATTTATAATATAATAATTCTTTATCAGTGCCTACCGGGTATATGTCAACAAAGCACGTTCAGAGATTAAAACCGAATGTCGAGAAATTTAATTGTACTTCGTTAACTAATGTGAAGTACAACCTTGTTACTTGTTAATGAAAAATAAATATTGTTGTGCATGTTAAGTATAAAATATACTTCATCGAACTCGAATGTTCATGGAGCACAGGTGTACGTAAACGTCGTAAGAGCGTAAGGAAAATATAGTTGCAGAATTAAGTAAAAATTGTGTAACGTTGGGCTCAACGCTTTACGGGTACCCGGCCGATAAACATTTTCATTAACGATAATCTCTTATAATTTATGTCAAGAGCATTAAACTTTATTCATTTTTGATCGTTTCGTTATTAGTAGAGTGCATTATTGTGTATGTTACTCCTGTTTTAACACATCCAAACGCACTCAATTTTTGGTAAAATTATCACGTACCTACAAAAGTAAACGCACACCCAAAAAAATAGTCGCGTGTGTGCCCTGTAATCAGTCAAATATTAAATATATTCATTACTTTGTAGTAACATATCAACTTATTGGCATTTTTATGTATGTTTTACCTTTTATACCGACGGAATACCATAATTCCGGAAAAAGTTCGATTTCTGAAAATATTAATAAAGTACTCTAAATGGTGTGAAAAGTGTTAGTATTTATTGGAATACTGAAGAAAACATTTCTATTAAGCTATTTCGTGAAGTTTCACCAAAAGTGACATTTTTCAATATTTTGGTCGGAGTCAGTAGAAGTGCTCCGCAGATTTGTGGTTTTTTGAGCCGGGGCTCCAAATATTAAAAACGTGGTTTTCCGCCTAAATACAGTGTTTTCCACCCATTTTCGAGTGTTTCAACATTCGTCACGCACTTTGCGACCGTTTCCCGCCATTTGCACACATTCATCTATTTGTTAATTTTTGTGCGTTTTTACAGTATTTCGGGGCTCAGAGGACCTATTATCGGTATTACCGTTCCACCAACCTTTGTCTCCGGAATTCCCTGGCTTACTGGTTTGGAAGTATTATACAGAACCCCAAAGGTGAGCAGTAGGGTTGCCTTTATCCTCGCTCGTTATCACAAAAGCTATATCATCCCGCGGCGCTCTTTTCAAGAGAAGTGGAACGTACACGTTTAATTACTGCCCGGTAAATTATTGTACGGATTGGTACTCCGGGAGGAAGGAATTCTTCACTTACCAAGAACCGTCATACTAAGAACATATAAAAATAGTATCATATCACCAGAAAGGACCGCCGGAGGTCTGTGCTCGTACCTTTTTTCATTTTGAATTTGGCGTACCCCTACCTTTTTATTAATGGGATCTCATTGCCGCCATTAGGTGCAAGCGTACTTACTTTTCTAGCCCACTTCTGCAAGCGTTCCCTTACCTTTTCTAATCCACGGTGAGTACTGGCCCGTTCCCTCTCTCTGTATGGCTATTCTGATACCATTTTCTGTTTCAAAGATTAAAGATACAAGTTTTCACAAGATTCATTTTCCTTTACAAAATTATTACTCTTTTCAGGAGGACATTGGTAATTTTTTCTGATTAGAGTAACGTGAAATTTGTGAACAGTGCATTCTCCCTTTCGAGGAAAATTATGTTTTCCAAATTCAGAACAAATAATTTCTATATAAGTGCTTATCTTTCTGTTAATAATGTGATTATATAAAATTAATTATATTTAAGAAGACAATACATAGATGTGATTTAAGATACATGAGCTCACTTCTCAAGGAATCTGCCAAATACTGATTGACTTAATCCAAAGGAAGAAGTCCAGGTCAAAATGGGTCACCGCGGCTTAAGATTCAATCATCGTGTTGTCGGGTCATAATCAGTTTGATTTGAGTCTATACCGGATGATTGAGTCAGTTGGATTATACGGATGAAGACCAGGCCAATCAGGTCACCGGGTTACCAAATGAGACTTGATTTCATCACTGGTGCATATCATAGTCTGGAAGTTGTATAAGATAATAATCTTCTTTCTAAAATAAATTTAGATAGCCATCATTTATTTTTCTAATGCCTTAACTTTAACTGTAACATTTGTCGATGTAAATTTCGAAACGAATAAGGAAATACACAGAAGAAATTTGATCTAAGGAAACAGTATATAAAACGTTTCTTTTAATCTCTTTGTCGAAAATTACCTTACTATACCAAATAACATCCTCCATTTTTTTTCTCTTTTGTAACCTCAGAAGTGCTCCCCTTTCGCTCCTGTATGTAATTACCCATCCCTGTATCCAGCCAGAGCACTGGTTAATAGGATGTGTTGAATTTCATTGACTACCTACTGTTTTACGTTTTACGTAGCATTTAATTAGTTTCGCATTAGATATTAATTAGTTTAGACTTGTAATAATATAGCCTAATTTGCATTTCAGTCCTCTCCTCTCTGTTTATCTTCCCCCCCTCTCTCTCTCCCCAGTTCTTCCTAATTATCTACCAGTCTCATCGAATCATTATTTATGCCACTAACGCAATCTTTCTTGTAATAAATATAGTACATACATTTCTCATATGTTCATTCTATATTGTAAATCTTTACATAAAATACTGTAGGTGTAGAGTCACAGGATGGCACTCTAGGAAACGTGAGAGGATGCCGTACTCATAGTTCTTTCAAAAATATTCTGGCGAAAATTCAGTGGCGAATTCTCGCGATTTGCAGGGTAGACACTGTCTACCTATTTTTTTCAATTCATTTAATTAATTAATTTGTATTCACTACTAATAAATTTTGATTTTTTTTTAACTTTCATCATCAATATATCAGCCATTTGTTCCCTTGAAACATAGTTGCAAATTTTGATTTTCAATGTTCTGCCATATTTTCAGAAAAAAATAATAATAGAGCTACTGCTTAATGAACCAACAATTTTTATTTAGTTTTGATATCACTAAAAGTTTCTTTTACATTGCATAACATGTTTATCCATTAGTTTAGAATTTAATTAGAGGGTACACTGTGATTTATAAAAGGTGGTAAATATAAAAGAATTAAGTATGAAAACAATTGTAATAATCATTAATACTAATTTATTATATGCATAGTTATTCTGTGAATGTTGACGACCTATGTTGTACGGGAATGTGAATTATATTGGTTCTTTCGAAAGTCTACCCGTATATATGTACGTATATCACACACACCTGACTCAAAAATCAACATACCTTTAAAATGAAAATATAAAGAGTGAAAGTGTTGGGTAAAAGAGTGAAAGAAGCTAAAGAAAGTGGAAAGTTTCAACGAGAAATATATATATTGTGTAATAAAGGATAAACAATATTATTTTGTTATAATTATATATAAAAAATCCTGCATACACGTATATTCATATTAGCGTAATTCCATTAACATTGCTTCCCTTTTTTTATTGAATAGTAAGTTAAAAGTAACGAAGCTAAATTGTGAAATTTCGCCACAAATTACCAAATTTGAGTTTTTGAATACCTAGAATTGTAACAAAATATCGTCCCCTGACAAACAGGAGGTTCTATGTCCACTTTTGGGCAAAATGGAGAAAACAATGCAGTCAAAGACCTTGTACTAAAGGGCATCAACCCCCAAAATAACATCTCACAAAACGACCTCCAAATGACTAAAACTATAAAATAAATTTATACAGACTTTAAATGGAACTTCCATGTTTAAAACTGACTTTTCTCAAAAGTAGCAAAAGTGGACATAGTACTTTCTGGTTCCAATGTGACGATATCTCCATTGGACTTATAACAGAGTACTTGATTTTCTGACAGTTATTTTTAACATTGGAGTATTGAATTGAGATGAATGTTTTAAAATGGAAGTAATAAAGCGAAATAAATTCTACGGAAATTAGCAGGTTCTCTGGTTAAACAGCAATTCTCAGTCATGAGATTGTACCCCTATTGTAATATATTATTGGTTAGTAAAATTTGCGGCCTTTTTTAAAAAAAAAATCGGAAAGATATTACAAAAAAAAACATATCTAATTCCTTTTATTTGCCATTAATTTCCTTTAATTCGTTGTTTAATTCGGTTTCCATACTAACTCGTATAACACACTAACTGATACCATGGAAAGTGTACTTTTCTATATACTGTATTTTCTGAAAGGGTTTATAATGAGTGGAGTCGTTTAGCAGGAATATATTAATTCCGCGAATTAAACCTCCGTGGAATGAGGGAAAAGAGATTGAAAAGAATGCTAGAAGCGCTGTGAAAGAAGTTATTTCAACAGAAAGCTCTCTAGTGTAGTCTCCGTGGCTGATGGGCTTAAATCAATTGGTTAGCGTACTTTTGATTCCGATGAACGAGTTCGAATTCAGGAGCTGCTATAGCTTTTTTTCACAGTCCCGTTGGAATGTGCAATTATTATTCTATAAGAATTCGGAAAGGTGTTCATTTAAAAACATCTACATTTGTACTGTGTTTTTTCCCGCTCGTATAGAAGAGCCCTAAGTTCCAAGCATATAAAACTTGCTTTTCCTTGGGTAGGTCAGTGTATACTTCAAATTAATTCCAAATTAAATTTTCTGTGTCTCCTTTAAATCTAAATTGCATCAGAAGTCTCAGCCTAAAATGACTGAAGATTCAGGACACAATTAAGAACAAAATATCATGAAGGCACAGAAAATCTTGTGCTGATGTTATTTACGGTTTCTTGATTTTTTTTTTGTAGGAGTTAGGAACAAAATTTATAACGAAAACAGCTACTTGTAAAGTGCTACGCAATGTAGGTTAATTTTTTTTAATTACCTGTTATAGTAATTAATTTGGCGCCGACCTCATACAAAAAGTCGAAAACGAGAAAAACTTTTAAGAAGTTTTTTTTTAGCTTTACTTACAGTGCGTTTTTAAGTATGTAGAAGTGCTAAGTTTGGTCTGCCTATTCGTTTTTAGAAGAGGCTAGAAGAGTTGGGTTTCATTGTTCTGCTTCAGCACATACTAGCTGAAGTGTGTGATTCCAAGGTTTTGAGAATGAATGCATACTGTTTTAGTAAACATTTCTAAGCAGCTTATATAATTGTCTTGCTTTAGTAACTGGGTTCCTTGAACTGTTTTGCTACTGCTTATTATTTCCCGAAATAATATATTCGGTTGGATCACCTGATTATTTTCCATACTACGCACCTGTTCTGTTGAGAATATCTAGCTTTTGCTTTTTTTAAAATTAATTTGTTATATTTTTGCTTTGAGTTTGTTTTGGTGCCTTGTTAATTTTATACACACTTACTACGTTTGAGTGCGTGTAGTAAGAAGCAGCGTAAACCACAACAGTGTGCTTTCTCAGAATGTGTTCTTTAAGAATTATTACAATATGAACGTTAGTAGGCCTCTTTTTGTGTTTTCTTTCTTGGGTATTTCTGAGTCGTTTAGCTCGGGATTGGCCGAGTTTGGTTTTTACAGAATTGCCAGAGACAGGACAACTTGCGTCATCTAAGCCCTTTTGTTTAGAGTGTTGTCACTTTTTGTGCCTCGTATAGCAAGTAGTCATTTTTTACCAATATTGGCAGTGTACTGCCTAAGCGGTAGGTCCTTTTGGGTTCATTTTAACCCTATCCCTTTTTATATTTCTCCCTGGATATATAAAAATATTGGTTGGACTGGATATATATATTTACAGGCGCGGATCCAAGGGGGGCCTACAGGGGCTAAAGCCCTCCCCCCTTGACGTCCAGGTATACACTGGATAAAGTGACACAACTATGGTTTAGCCCCTCCCTTGATCATATCCTGGATACGCGCCTGTATATATTAATATATATTGGTGGACACTATTTTTGTCATATATCAGGACGTCCAGGACCTATATGTTGCGGGTGTCGGAATTACCAAGTAGGACTAATTAGAGCGTGTTCTTTATATTAATTTGTAAGGAGGGGGGGGGGAGTAAGTTTTAGTTATTGTTAGGTTTGAAAACATTTCACTTCCGAAGGTAAGTCAATGTGGACTATTACTTGTTTGGAAGTTTAGTTTCGTTTGACTGAAAACAACTTCTTGTTTTCCTGAAAAGGCCTTCAGGGAGGCCTTTATTTTTCACATTTTTGTTTATTTTATCTTCCCTTTCCGTGAGAGCTGAAAATTTTAGTTTTGTTCAGAGGGATTCCAGTGCTATTGTCTTTGCTTTGGTTTCCCCAATTCTGTGGGTTCAATGTAGAAATAGTTTTTCTTTTTTGTATATTTTGGTGGGTAGACCCAATTTTTATTCACGTTGTAGGATTATTCAAGTTACTTTAGTTAATAGTTTGCCACCATAATGTTTACTGTATCTGTGACATCATACAGAATGTCGTCAGTTAGTTGGTTCAGTTGTTGTGGAGTTTTTCTTACGCACAAAAAGACTCTAAGCTGTTTTTTTTTATTATTATTTAGATAACTTATTTACTGCGTCTCTTCCTTCTACCAGCCTGTCTCAGTGTCAGCGGATTTAAGACTTCTGACTCTTGCCGGACTTTAATCCGGATTGTTTAGTGGTGTCCACCTCAAGACACTGTGCTCAATATGATATGTCCACAGTATAGAAGGCTTTTTTTAGTCTTCTATTTATTTTTATTTTGTCATTTGGGATTTTTGTCACATTACCGATCACCACGGCCTCGAACGAATGATTTTTTCCTGTTCTAAAGAGACTGAAAAACTTTCTTCTGTCATCAATTTACGATGATCGACTTCCCTCGTTAAAGGTTTTGGATGTGTAGTGGGAAGAGGTTAGAAAAATTTCTTATAAAAATGAAGCCAAGATCCTTTGATACATTAGAGCTTTTCATCTGCTGTAAATAAATGAATCAATCTGCTTACAAAAAAATTAACATTTTTTTTTCTTTTTTATGTCCGATATGAATGATACTTGTTTTTAGCTATATCAGATTAACAGTGAAGAGAGGCAATGTACGCAGAATACGAAATAAAAACTACGCTTGGAAATACCAAACGATATATATCATATAAGTTTTTTTTCCTACGTGATCTTTCCCTTCCACACGCAAAAACTGAAATGACGCCACTGGTCTTAAGAGACCAAAACTTTGTAGAACTCAGTTTAGTATCTTGGTATTTGAAAACTAAAGTACGGAAACAAAGTTATCAATTATTTCGAACATTTAAATACTGCACAATAATAAATGAAGTTATTATTTTTATGTGTTAAATGAAAGATTGAAATAGTAGCTTTCTTTGAGTAATTAATGCAAGCAGTAAGTATGGAGAAAGCAAAAATCGTGTGCTCTTTTATTAAATTTAATAACAATTAAACATCGTTAATATCTCTTTTTTTTTCTTTCAAATATGTTTATACCTACTTTGTATCTGTTCCTACCACTATCATTACCTGTTTCCTAATTACACTAGTTCGAATCCTGTTCCCAATTACATCTGTTGGACACTCGAAACAACATTGCTTGTTCCTCTACCAAAGAAACATAACAAACAGAACTTTGGGCGTCGCGGCGCAGTTTGTCCGAGATGCGAGACTTATAAAGACAGAACTAGGAGAATTTCCAGCCCAAATTAGTCTCTTTAGTAACCCTACATCAGTGGTTCTCAACCTTTTTTTGTTCGCGGTATAGTATCCTTCGTAGTGCGTTCCCGCGGCACACCAACGTACGAGTTGGCAACAATGTGGGAGTCCTGGTCACTAATTGTAAGACGTAAATAAATCAGTAATGTTCCTTTAAAATAAATTAAAAGTGTTTAGGCTCATGAATATTTACTATTATTGCTCCTTTTTTAAAAAATAAATATTAGTGGAAATATTTGAATTACCTTTTACCAGCAAAATCACAAAGTTTCAGAAGTTTCGCGGCACACCAGTTGAGAAACAGTGCCCAACAAAATAATAATAAATCCTTAACCAAAGTATGTCTAAAAACATAAACATACATCTATATTGAAAGTCTGTTTATTTGAAGCTTCCACATCTCTTGATGAATTCGAACAAAATTTTGCACACATATTCCCTAGGACGTAGAAAGTTTAAATACGGATTAAAGGTTGCCCCCTGCTTCCCACAAGGTACTAGGATTTTGAGTGCAACTAGGAAACCATTTGAGCTAGAAACTTGATTTTTGGCGTTAAAATTCTTCGTTTCAATTCATTAGGATCAGCTAACTTAGTTTTCCGATTTGATAAACACGAGGGATGGGGGAGGTGTGAGGGGGCAGAAACCTTTTAAGGAGTGAGATATGAGAACTCGACAACTGTTAAACTTGGAACTTTGAAATTTAACATGTGTGTTCCTTTGGACAAAGAGAATCAATGACAATATTACAAGTCGCCTCCCTCCCCCTCACACAAATTCAAGGAAATAAATTGTGTTCCTTTTTATTTTTAACAATAATAAAATAAGTAAATATTTAGATTTTTTACATTCAAACTTTAATTTTTGCAAACCAGAAATCACAAATTATTATTAATATTTTTTTTAAAAATTACATTTCAATTGAGCCAGTAACAGGTAAACTTATCGATGCACAAGTCAGGTCATACGTTCTTAGACAAAAGTGTATTCTAGTATAGAAAACTCAATATTGTCTCCGTGTGTGTTTGTATTTCCGGATTCGGCTTTGTACAGTTTTTGAACCAGATACACTAAATATTAAGATCTAATTATTAATGAGCGAGAGAGAGGTTTATGAGATGTGACACGTCCGGATGGGGGTCCTGTTTGGCATCTGGGGCCCATTATTTTAACATAGAGTCGATTGTAAAACTTTAGAACTTTGAATCGTCCTTTTTGAAAATCTCTTCTACACTTTGGGGCAAGTAGAAAAGGTTATGGGGCCGGAGCCCCTGGTGGATTTCAGGGATCCATTAATCTAAACAGAGTTTGAATGTAAAACTTATGATATTTGCATCCTTCTTTTTCGAACTGTATTCTGTGCTTTGAGACAAAAGAAAATGTTTACGAGTAAACGTGGTCCGGGACGGCATTAGATCCTGGGGCTCGTAATGGCATCCAGTTAAGAATGAGATATTCGAACACTTCATTTCCTTAACTGTTCTGGGATAACAAAATACCCAAATCTATTTCTGAATATACTGTATTTGTAAAGCCCAGTTCAATCACATGACAGCACCAGGCACTAAAATGTTAGTTTTATGAACAGTTTCATCAAGGAAAGTACCACTTCTGGGGAGATTAATAATAATAATACAAATTTCTGTAAAATATGCATATTTGCAATAAATATTTACGTTAGGAAAGAAACTAATACGCAGTTTCTGAAAAAAATCATTTTCACGGGAAACTAAGCACTTTTATGGAATCCTGTACTTTCATGAATCAAAGTATCTTTGTTTCTCATCTTCTTTGTTTCATATTCTCCATGTATGGTGCAGGACTTTTGGGACAGACTGGTATTTTTAAACAATTGGCTCCAACAGTCAAAATAAGTATATTTATACAATATAAAGGTCTCCTGAAGTCCTGAAACAGATTATAACAATAAAAAACACTTTTCTGGTGATGGAGAAAAATACCTATAAAGGATAACATCCGAGAAAAATCAGAAATATCGCATATTTCAGTGAGGAATGGAAAGTATAAAATGCCCACACACACGACTTGGGGCTGTAGACAGAACCTTTATAATGATTAGTTCCACGTTTCATAACAAACTGGAGAATTTTCATCTTTACATTTTGCCATCATACATTGCATATTCACTAACACTTCTTTTGTTTTTAACCTCAAAGAGATTAAAATGATGTCATCCGTTTCTCACATATTTCTCTCCCCCCTTCTGGTTAAAACTTCGCACTTGACTTTCACTTGTGTGCGCTTAGCAATTACAACACCTATTGACTCACTCATAAAGTATCTGAGAGATAAAGAGGGAAAAAAAAACATATGAGAAAGAATGACCTTGTTTGGTGTTTGTGGGTAGAGTGAAAAAGGATTTTAGAGTTCTTTTGTTAAATTAAATTGGTGAATTTCAACGAAGAGTGTTGAAGACTTGCTACTGACAAAACCAGGTATTTAGGATCAATATCTAAGCCTCTTCTCAGGGACCTCACATGAATGAAATACCCCAACCTTTCTGTAGTCTTATATCTTGTCCTGTACCGTCTGTTTCTCTATTAACGCTTGAATAGTTCTGTAAAAACAGAGACGTCGATACATTCTTAACGGTAAAGGATTGTAATATAATACATATGTGATTTTCTCTTCGAGGGGAAAGAGGAACGACCTTAATGTTCTCACAAATGACAAGGTCTTGCTTTAAGTATTGGACTTACAGAACCACTAAAGTTAAATCAATGTAAAAGGGGAAAAACTGGAGTCCCGCAGGGACTACTTCAAGGAACGTGATCTTTCACTTTGTCTCGAACAATATCTTATGTTTTCTGATTTTCCGTATGAGATTCTGCGAGAGACTTTTCTAAAAAAAAAAAAGAAAACATGGGTTGTATATGTATTATGTTTTAGCGATTTGTATTAATGTAATGAGGTTTCATGGCACTTTCTAATTGTGAGGCCTTATTAATTGGCGTTTTATTAGTAGTGATTAGTAAGAACACACATGCAAGTAATCTGTATACATATATATAAATATATGTATGTGTGTATATATATGCATGTCCCAGCATAACTCTGGAACTCCTGGAACAATTTCAACCAAACTTACAATTAGTATACATATCATTTACAATCTGGAAAGACATACTGTGGGGGCAAAACACCCCTAGCACCCCTAGGGGGAAGGTGGTGGGTGACATGTAAAATCAGTTGATAGCTCATGATTGTCATTCATATACAGATGCTTATCAGAATAATGGAAACACCTGTAGTTGGCAACACGTCAGATGTATGGGTTGGCAGTGGTGTCGTGGCGACCGCAGCGCCGGACTGCTGGTGGTGGTGTGTTAGGTCGGTCTCCATACTACGTCAGGCGTCGTGGAACAGGAGTGTGCAGTGGCTGCAGCAGACGGAGGTAGTGTAAAATGGGAGACCTCTCAGAGTTTCAAAGAGGGCAAATTGTTGGTGCGCGGTTATGTGGAGTGAGTGTGACGGCAGTGGCTAGTGTGTTAGGTGTGTCGCCAGGGACAGTGTCGAAGGTGATGACGGCCTACACAACACACGGGAAAACCACATCGGGGAAGCGGAACAGTGGGCGGAAGAAAAGCATCAGTGACAGGGCACGCCGGGTATTAAAGCGCATTGTCACGCGGAACCGTCGTGCCACTGCGGCGCAAGTGACGGAGGAACTCAATCAGCACCTCCCCCAACCTGTTTCGACAATCACAGTCCGCCGCGAATTACATGACATGAACTTACGGGGTCGTGTTGCACGGGCCAAACCTCTCATCAGGGACCAGAACGCTTTAGCACGCCGCAAATGGTGCCGCGACCATGCAACTTGGAC
>JAGDQP010045730.1:0-15512 GCA_022664845.1 Lepisma saccharinum
AGAATAGAATATGGATATGTACAAGAGAAATAAAGAAAGCAGCTATTTACAGACAAAGAAAATTGAGAACCATTCATCTCTCTCAGGAGCTTAAGATTCACTGTCACTACATGTGAACGCAGCTTCCGCACAATACGCCAGGCCATCAAATGGGAGTGGACCTGTCAATCACTTTTGTCTATCTCGAAAGTGGTAATGGATATTTGCATTCCCTTCCGTTTCGCTCTTCTCCAACTCCAAAAGTGTACGACAGTCTTTCTCTTGAATAGCCTTGGCGAAGTCTGGCGGTTCGAAATAGGTTTTCATTTGATCAGTGTTGCCCCTTATGTGTTTCTTTGTAAATATATGTTAAATCTCAAAAGTATTTTCTGCTACCTGTTCTATCAGCTTAAACGGACCATAATATTTCGGCAAGAGAGAAGCATTTACTCCCCTAACTGCGCTAGAAATTCGAACAGTTTTAGGCCAACAAAGGTCACCTACTTTGAAGGTTGATGCTTTCCTTCCTTTGTTGTAGATTTTCCTTTGGTTTTCGTGCGTCCTTTTTTGTACAGAATTTGCCAGTTGTAGAATTTGTTTATTTTTTTCTCTAAATTTCGGACGTAATCACATGTATTACCTGGAGGCAATTTGTCAGTGGCGTACCCAGAATTAATTTCCATGGGGCCCCTCAGTTTACGTCCCATATGTATATGGTTGGCCTGAAAAGAGGTAGAAGCGACATATCTTTGATTTAGGCAGAACTCTAAGATGGGTATATCATCTGACCAGTTATTATGCTTTTCGCAATAGTACGCTAGTAATTTTTTCACAAGCTTCACTGATGTTTCACACTTGTTCGCTTTTGCGCGGTACTGAGTGATATGTACAGATTTGGTTTGTAGTAACTTCATGACTTGGTGCCATAACCCTGATTTGAATACGGATTGGTTGTCACAATTTTCGGATAAAAACCGTCTCTTGAGAACATAGTCAGCAGACAATTAACTACACTTTTACTAGTTATATTCTTCAGTGGAAATATACGAGTTACTCTACTAAATGCATCGGATGCTATTAAACAATAGGCATAGCCTCCGGGTTTCGAACGTACTAATGGTCCGAGATCGTCAATATATGTGACTAACCCTGGTGCGTTAACAAGAGTACTAGACATAAATCCTATCTTCGAATTAGTCGGACTTTTATATGCACAACAAATACTACAGGATTTACAAAAAGCTGATGTGTCTGGTATTCGAGTTTTCCAGTAATAAAGGTCTTTAACCTTTCTGATTGTCTCAGAAATACCAGGATGGCCTGAAAACTTATTGCAATGCGCTGAGAAAATTGCTGCAGCTCGCAGGTTGTCCGGAAGCCAGATAACTGTTTTCTCTTCTTTTCTAATTTTATTAAAAAAGTGTCTTCTCAGTATACCGTTTTCATCGATGCTACATTGTTTAGACAAGCATTTAATTTTTAACCTTGTCTTTCTTATCATGCCTGCGGCGAACTGTCCGGTGGTAATGAATTCTTTCAACTGATTAAGAAATGTATCCTTTTGTTGTGCTGTTACCAGTTTGTCAGGAAGAATAAGCGTTTCCATGGCAACGGTTTCTTTTTCATTTTCCTTTTCTGAAAAAGGCAAAATGGCAAATAATTGGCGTTTCTCTTCAGCTAAGTAATCAGGGCTTCCTATCACTTTAGAAAATCCCTGCTTTTCTTTCTTATTTCTCCTCCTTCCTTCTTTCATTTTCTTCCCATCATACAAAGAAAGAAAAATTAATTGCTCCTTTGGAATTTCGAACAAGTCAGTTACTGTACCGGTGGAAGATTCAAATTTAATATAACCTTGATCGCTTTCACATTGTAGCGGCAGGTTCTCTTGTGCGAGTTTATCTCCCTCAAAATCTTCAGTTTCAGTGTAACCATCTTCAATACGCGAAATAAAATCAGATATTTGGCGTTTTCCACTTACATGCTTAAGTAAAATAGGAAATCTGGCTAATCGAGTCAGCCATCGGGCCAACATAGTTTCTGTAGATGATTTGTAGATATTCAGTATAGCTGAATGATCAGTATAGATATATATATAATCGGTGCGTGAATCAAATAAGTTTGAAATTTGTCAACCGATAGAACTATTGCCAAAAATTCTCTCATAGTGTTGGAGTAGTTTTGTTGAGTCTCTGTAAGCTTCTTAGAACCAAAAGATACTGCCAACAGTCTATTTTTTTCATCTTTTTGACACAAAACATATACAGCAGCTTGAGAGAAACAATCACAGTAAATGTGGAACGGTTCATTCAACTTCGGAAGTAGTAAATGTGGATCTTGAGCAAGTATTTGTTTTACTTCATTTAGTGAGTCAATTTGTGCCTCACCCCAAGAAAATTTTTGTCCCGGACTCAGTTGTTGAGTCATAGGAAGACAGATTTGCGTCATATTTGGTATGTGGAACCTTATGAACTGGAGAAATCCGAGCAGTCTTTGTAGTTCTTTAATATTCTTTGGTGCTTGCAGCTGTTGGACCATTTTCAGTTTTTCTTCAGTACAGGAAACTAAACCATTTGAAAATTTGTAGCCAAGAAAATTAAAATCAGTAACAAAAAATTTGCTTTAGATTTACTGAAAGTCAAATTAGCCCTCTGAATTCGTGTCATTACTTGTTCAAAGGTGTCTAACAGCTCAGCAGCATTCTTCCCTGATAGGACCACAACGTTCCCATCCGGTACACAAGAACGAATTATTTACATGCTATGTCTGAATCAAGCTAGGCACCGTAGATCCTCTTAACCCTATGTACGTTAAATTCAGGACAGGAACGCCTTCTTACCATTACCTCTGTGAATTCGTAAACTAGTGTATTTTGAGAGCATTAATTTTCTGTTTTAAAAATGGAGAGAATGAGTTGTTTTTCAGATATATAATACCCATTAAATTCGCAAGCTTGTAGAACACGGTTAGGTTGAATAGAAAACGTTCCCATCCGGTACATAAGAATGAAATATTTACATGCTATGTCTGAATCAAGCTAGGCACCGTAGATCCTCTTAACCCTATGTACGTTAAATTCAGGACAGGAACGAATTCTTACCATTACCTCTGTGAATTCGTAAACTAGTGTATTTGGAGAGCATTAATTTTCTGTTTTAAAAATATAAGTCCAGCATCGGCGAGCGACGTGCAAGAGAACACCTTGCTGGTTGTTTATGCTTCGAGAGCTGAACTTTGACAGAGAGTCCTAACAATAGAGACGCTTTCACTTATATAGGTGACTGGTCAACGGATTTCTTTTCAATACAGATCTTCCCGCACTTTTCAATGGAACCAATTACATTTAAACGTTCAAAAGCAAAAAGGAAAGTTGGGTCTGTTGTCTGCTGAGATACAAGGCACGGAGAAAAAAAAGTGGCTTTCTGGTCACAAAGGATTTGTGCTCCGTTGACTGCTGTAACATTATATATAAAAAAAGAAATGACATGATGATTAGGAATTCTGAATATACAATTAATTACACTGATAATACGTACATTAAATAGAATACACACACACACTTTACTCTTGCGCAAGAGATTTATGCATACACACACACACACACTAATTTACATAATAAAGTTGATTACAAAGTAATTGAAGTTATGAGGTATAAAACGCTCATAACAAAGTATGAGTTTCGATTTTTCATTTATCCTCTAATAATCTAGGTAATAAACTCAATATTTTTCGTTTAAATCACAGAGTTCTACGTAACGTTACTGGAGTGATCAACTAGTGTCGAAAGGTTCAAGTCAGAGCAGACATTTAACCTCGAGCGTCCATAACCAGTCTAAACTAATATGGACTGAATTTTTGAGTTCTAAGTCTGTTTTCTGTTCTGTTACCGCTGCGTCACTGTTTTTTTTTACTCATGCCTTAATTCTCTAGTTATGTACGTACTGGTTTGTGCAAATAATACTGTAGTAGACCGTACATGTAGTAATTAATAATGATCTGTTTTGCATGAATTAAGACAAATAAAAAACGGACCGCACAACGTTAACAAGCGTAGAAAACAGAACTGAAAATTTGGTCCTTATTGGATTAGATTGGAAGTGGACCATCGAGATTAACACACTGCTTTTTTAACCTGACTCAAAAGTGAATACAGCTTACTTTGACAAATGCAAGCTTAGCAAATCAAGCCAAGAAGGTTGAATCATTTCCTCTAATTTAAAAGAATCACGCTTGCAGTTACCTTAACAAGACAATAATGAAAAACAAAGTGTAGCCCACTTCTAAAAAAGAAAGTAGGAAAAGAATTGACCTGGGTGGGAGTCGATCGGAGGTCCTACGACACACTACTCCGATATTGTGGTTGCCAGACTACGGAATCACATTATCTAATTAGTTTTTGAAGCGTTATTTATACATAGTTTATCAGATCGCAAGAGACACCCGTAGTAAATGGGTAGATGTTGGCGAAGATTAGCCTACGGCGACAACGCGAGTGCAATGAAATAAATTTCAAGTTTGACAAGCTTCCTCGCATAACTGTTCGTTCCTACAAGTTTTTATTAGGTTAGTTATAATAACCAAGCTACTTACGTTGTTCCAACAAATTTCATTCATGCTTCACTATTACGTTGAACACAATATCAAGTTTGCCAAGCTAAAAGCAAGTGACTGACAAACTTGTTTAAAGTTGCTATGCTATCTGGGTTCGCACCCTGGCTTCATATATTCATTAAATTGTTTATGGCATCGATCAAGCCTGTATCGCTTTTAAATATATGTCAATGCTTCAAATGAACTCAGTGATGTATGTTAAACACTTCAAATTTTAGAAGTACTGAACCATTGAGCTCTAATTTATCACACTGGGATGTTCGATTGCATTACAAATGAAGTTAGTTTCTGAAGCCCAACACAATATTGTAAACATAAATATGTACCCAAATTTTATAATATTCAAACGTTGAACCCATGATTCTCTAAAACACCTTAGATGTACCTTGCATCGCCTAGATTTTCAGTTCCTTCTCTGTAATGATTGGTGTTACGAGCAGATGGTCGATATAAACTGTTATCGACGACAAACGCGAATAGTAAAACTTGAAAATATATCGACCACATAACATATAGGCCGATATCATTTATCTTCTGATGAGACCACACTAGGCCATATTTTTGTGCTTACACATGTTGACGAGGACTATCTGAAGAACACGGCAAGCTTCGAACGTTTCTTGCGATTCCGAAGATTGAAGATAAAAAGCGATATAAGGCCGTATATACAATATACGCGTAATTACTTAATAGACATACACATATTAATATATATGTTGGGATAATGCACTGCAATAGGTTCAAACACTATAAACATCTTAACAAAGCAGAAATGATTGGTACGCTGTTTCAATCAAATTCCAAAGTTATTGTTATCAGTTTTCAAAGGGTTGCCAGCTACAGAAAGATAAAATTGCTTTTAGTGTATATAAGATACATTTTACATTTATGCGGCGTTTAAATGTGTACCCACACAGCATGAGACACTACCGTTACAGCATTTTAAAAGTATTAGTGCTCATTTTCAAGCCCGCTTGCGTTGCTTGCTTCGCTTGCATTTGGGTGAATATACAATTGAAACACGTTACAACACCTAATAAAACTACACCACGAAACACCACGTGTTTCAATTGACTACTCACTCTAATCGCAAGCAACGCAACTTCGCAAGCAGGCTTGAAAATTAGCCCTTAAGCTCGTTCGGAAATTATTTGAACTGGCCTGTAGATCTCCTATACTGTACGTGTGAAGACGCGCTAGTGCTGTGCCAATGAGCGCATTCAACGGACTAAGGTAGCACTAAGCGCTAAGAGAGAGGACTTGAATCTTATTGGTTTGCCTATAGGTAGTAACCAATACGATTAAAATGCTCTCTCAGTGCTTAGTGCTACCTTAATCCAGTGAATGCACCCAATAGATCTTTCCTAGTACAAGAGTCTGCCACAAGATGCTCAGTAGTGTTATAAAGTGTTGCAGTGTTTTATACGTGTATAATAGTTTTACATCATGAAAATTAAAAATTAACTGTGATAACAACATCAAATACGACAGTGACAAGAGAGTTAAGAGTGACTGACAGCTATGGTGGACAGAAACCATAGCAACCAATAAATAACTGACCTTAAAGCATCAATTATTAAGACTATTAGACTGCAAAACTGTATTATATTATACAGATGCTTATCAGAATAATGGAAACACCTGAATGAAAGTGCAACTTATCAGATTAATATGGTGTCGGGCCACCTTTCGCCTTCAGAACAGCCTTGATGCGACGTGGAATGGAGGCATAGAGGTCGTGAATGGTAGCAAGTGGAATATTACACCATTCCTCGTGCAGGGCATCGGCCAGTTCTGTGAGAGAGGATGGAGGTGGAAATCGTCGCCGGAGTCGTGTTTCCAAGATGGACCACAGATGTTCAATTATGTTGAGATCTGGGGATTGGGCGGGCCAGGGGAGGTGTTGAACTTCATCCCGATGTTCCTCAAACCACGCTGCAACAACTCCAGCTGTGTGAATGGGTGCATTATCATCCTGGAATATGGCGTCATTGTCCGGGAACAACATCCGGACCATAGGATGCAAGTGGTCTCCTAAAATTGCGACATAATCGTTGGCAGTGATGCGTCCGCGAAGTGTGACCACAGGACCCAATGAAAACCATGATATTGCGGCCCACAGCATCACCGTGCCGCCGCCATGTTTCACAGTTGGGCGGAGACACTGCAGATCATACGCTTCTTTGGGCGTTCTCCACACATAAACACGGCCCGTGGTTTGGAATAGGGTGAATGGTGACTCATCCGACCATACCACACGTTTCCAGTCGTCAACGGTCCACGTTGCATGGTCGCGGCACCATTTGCGGCGTGCTAAAGCGTTCTGGTCCCTGATGAGAGGTTTGGCCCGTGCAACACGACCCCGTAAGTTCATGTCATGTAATTCGCGGCGGACTGTGATTTTCGAAACAGGTTGGGGGAGGTGCTGATTGAGTTCCTCCGTCACTTGCGCCGCAGTGGCACGACGGTTCCGCGTGACAATGCGCTTTAATACCCGGCGTGCCCTGTCACTGATGCTTTTCTTCCGCCCACTGTTCCGCTTCCCCGATGTGGTTTTCCCGTGTGTTGTGTAGGCCGTCATCACCTTCGACACTGTCCCTGGCGACACACACTAGCCACTGCCATCACACTCACTCCACATAACCGCGCACCAACAATTTGCCCTCTTTGAAACTCTGAGAGGTCTCCCATTTTACACTACCTCTGTCTGCTGCAGCCACTGCACACTCATGTTCCACGACGCCTGACGTAGTATGGAGACCGACCTAACACACCACCACCAGCAGTCCGGCGCTGCGGTCGCCACGACACCACTGCCAACCCATACATCTGACGTGTTGCCAACTACAGGTGTTTCCATTATTCTGATAAGCATCTGTACATATCATTATAAAACAGTAATTAATAAAACGAAAGCGCAATGGATGGGCATAATTAGCCATTTCCGCGCTAGATTACAAAATAAGAATACGAATACTGCAACTAGATGGAAGACGCCAGCGCTGTGAGTTAGAGTATGTGAAAAACGACTTTTTCCTGAGTACTCTCGACCATTTCTCACATTGCAGAACAGACAAAATGG
Organism: Lepisma saccharinum; assembly: GCA_022664845.1. NCBI lineage: Eukaryota > Metazoa > Arthropoda > Insecta > Zygentoma > Lepismatidae > Lepisma > Lepisma saccharinum. Next base: position 7,670 of record JAGDQP010045730.1, read on the forward strand.
CGGACTCTAGAAGTATCAAACAGAACTTAGTTTTTATTTCGTAGATCAAAATGTTGTCTACGTAGAGAAACTGTTTGAGAAAGAAATTCACGTCGAAGTAACTGGATAGAAGACCATGGTATACGCTATGCTTAAATAAGTATTCCTAGTTCATTTTTCGTTTAATCTACAATAAATAAATTATTTACACTTTTTTCACACTTCTATTTAATACCGTGCCGCCGTAGCTCAGTAGTAGAGCGTTGGCGTAGTTTTCGGGAGATCGTGGGTTCAATCCCAGCGGCCGACCATTCTGACTGAGGTTTTCCCACGGTTTTTCTTCAGTCATACAAGGCAAATGCCGGGATGGTACCTTAAACATAGGTCCTGGCACCTTCCCTAATCCTTTCTTCTCACCTATCCGGGCCTGAGCCTTACATGCCTAAAGACCATAAATAAAATTCAATGGAATGAAACGTCTATTTCATGCAATTAAATAATGCTGAAATAATGGTGGATCTCATCAGCATCACATTAGATGTAAAGGTTTTAGAATATTATATGACAGAAAATAAATCCTTTTTTTTCCTCTTCCAAGAGGCGACAAATGATACAATGTATATAGAAAGCCGGGTTCGTTTCTAAGTACAAATGATTTGTGACGCATATTGAGCATACTTTTATGTAAATCAGGTAAGTTTATGAATCAAAATCTGGTAATTGTGAAGGTAAGTTACGGGTATACTTTACGAAGCCCACTCCAGTAAAAACTGGATAAATGTTATTTTATCTACCTCATAAGATAAAATGAATTGTATGGGCGGTAACAGCACTCTACCTCATTCATCTTCCACTACTGAGCCATATGAACAGTCTATACCTCTCATTTCCTTTTAAATAATTATCAGTGACACTTCTAAACACACAAAGCGACAGTCAGCAATCGAAAAAGTGTTACCGTACAAATCTCATTATTATTCCATAAAATACGTATTCGCGTTGTTCATCACAGGCAAGTATGGCGGCAGGCGGAAAATACTAAAGAAATGATTTCGTGTTAGGAATGACATGCATTTTGCTGCAAAAATTAGAGAAAGTCTAGTTAAATATTTATTTTCATTACACATAACCTTTAACACTCACACCATGAGCTTGGCCTGAACGCGAATTAATCTAAATAATCCGTGGGACTTCCCGCTCTTTCACTCTTATTTCACAATTCCAAGACTCGAAACTGTTAAATGTTAACATTGGGCATCTACTTAAGAATTTGGGGGTGATTCTATCACTGGGGAGTCTACCAGAAACCCTGCGTTGAGTGCAACTTGTAAAATATGACCAAAGGCTTATGCAGAGGATATTATACTGTATTTCTTTATATGTGTTCCTATTTCAGATTGCATATTTTTACACTATCGTTTTGTTATTAGGTGCTACAGAAAAACCTCAATTGACAAATATTCTGCAGGATCATGGACTTCGGAGGCAGGGATTCTGTCCTACCTCCAATGTTGGTGTCACCCATTCAAAATTTTACGCTTAAGAGTCAAACGAAGCTCTGCAAAAATCCTCTCAAGCTGAAAGTCATGGCAGAATCCCTTCTACGTGTGTGTGTGTGCGCGCGCGCCAACATCTACAACAAACGTATGTAGTTTGAGTCTTTCAATCAGTTGGAAATTACATAGACTGCTTAGCAATTGGGAACTTTTTACGTTGCTCAGGGATTGTAGGGAAATTCCCGTGTGCTTTCAGTGTTCCAGTTTTTTAGCTGACTACAGCATAAATGGAAATAAAATTGCTTAACTCACACTGAATGTGATACTGTAAACTTCTAACTTTCGCATGATATCAAATAAATCACAGGAAACAAAACTTTTCTGTCATACACAACAGTTCTTGAACCACTCTGCTCCATAAGAGAGAATGCAATTTTGTCGGCGTCCGGCTTTTCTCGACCATCAAAATGGCTTATCGAGAGTGCTCAGAAAGAAGTAGTCGTGATCCACAGGCTCTACTGTGAGTGAGACTGGCTAAGTGATTATCCAAATAGAAGCGTGTGAGCCAGCGGACAAGTAACGACATAGGTGGAGATCCACACGGTGAAAATTGGACAACGTGGTTCCTGTGGAAGGACTGAGGTCTATGTCAAATCATCGGCTGCTAGAAGGCGTGGGGGTGAGTAAATTGATTCTGGTAAATCAGCAGATAGCGTTAGAAAACTTCAACGACAAACTGCTCGGCCCGAGGAATGCTGAATTACGTCCAAGAATGCTGAATGTTGCACCAAATCCAACGTTCATGCGACCAGGGTGGACCGACGACGAGCCGCCAGGTCGCAAACTTCCACCCACCGATTCCCCAACCAGAACAGCACCGTTTTCAGTTCGCCAAAATAGAGAATGGACAATGGTTTATTCTTTGTCGATTGCCTTCATGAATCATGATGATGTATTAATCGTAAAATTTCCAAATGTCTGCAGCGGGCTTTGAACCTGGAGCCTTCCGATTTGTAATTCGTCATTTTAAACGTTAGGATTTTGTGTTAAAAGCTACGAAGGTAGCTTCGTTGATTTTTCTCTCTCATCCTGTCCCGTCTGGTAATTGGCAACATTGCTGATAGATGGTGGTGCTGTAAGGTGGCATATTACTTTCAGGGCTAGTCTGCCTTGGCAAATAAACGGATATAGCACTTGGGCCACCTTCACGCCGCCGTGATCGATGCTGTACATTTAGGCATCGCCTCTGAGCCAACGATGGCCCACTAGCAATATCTCGCCACGTCAGCAGTCACCTTAAATCACTGGTACGACTTCGTTTTGCCGCTCAAATTCCGAATTTGGTGGACGCCACCGTATCCCCACCTTCGAGCCACCTCTTTGACAGTAGCCGCCACAAATTTAGACGTCGGTACACCAGCCTGTGGCGGAATTTTTCTCATGGGATACTGGATACCTAACATTTTTCCATCCGCTGTACTGGCGTACGTTCCAAGTTTAAACTCGTTCTCTATCCTCTGACGAACGGTGTGGCGAGTGCACGCATTTCGATTAAGTGAAAATCCGACGGAACTTTATTGGTCGGCTTTATATTTCTTATTTCGATTAGAAGTCGCTCCTGGTGCCTTCTTCAATTAAACTTTTTTCTTCAAACTTGAGGATCTATAAAATAGCATTTACATTTTCAAAAATTTTGCTTTTCGGTAACCTTGACTAACTTCAAGGTATTTTTGTTACATAAGTGTGAAATGCTTTTGAACTCCGTGTCATTAATATACACTGCTCGTGATGGAGTAAGGAGTTCGGTGACGGCCTTCAACGAGTGTACCATGATGATCTGCGGCTCTGCGGAAGCGATAGTGCCGGAGTGTGAAGCGATGTGTGATACAAATATACACTACAAACCCATACACTTATACACTACATTCTACATGCACACATATTTCTTCCATTCATACCTTTTATTCGTTATACAGAATGTTCCTCTCTTCCCACTCTCTTACTCTTCCTTCCCAACTTCGTGTACCATATCCGTCCCAACTCTACCGGCTTTGAACTTTTACTCTGATTCGAACGGGTAACACGGTCAATCCGGTTGCGTATAAAGGCTATATTTAGTACTCTTTTTACTCAAATTACTACTAATTAACATACCACTTGTATTAATTGGAAGCAAAGGCCCATTTGGCCGGTTCCATATTTCCTCGTGCAGAGGAGCCTTGAAGTGAAGAAAAGTGATGGAAAATAAAAAAATAAAGATAAGTTGGTACAGAGCACGAATGATCAATGTGTACGTATATTCCGTGATCTGGCTTCGGCAATTGAAAATTTGCTTTATTTCTCTTTTTTTCTTTCTTTTCATTTTTGTGAGAGATTTCTGTAATAAGAAAAAATAATATGATCACTACTAATATCTGCAAATAAGTGCAGTTTTCTAGTTTTAACTGCATATAGTTTAAAGCTTCGCTCATAGGTGGCAGGAAAGTATAAACACCGCGTCTTTTACTCTTGCGCCATCTTCCAGCGTTCATGTAAAATAACATAGCAAACGAAATTCTGTATTTGGTAAGTTTCTTATACTCCGAATTTTAACCGAATTTAGAGTATGGAATGGATACAGATTAACGAACCAATTTAAAATGAATTAAATTTATCGAATACGTCATTTGCCTTCTGACTAACTTGCCCAGAAAAAAAAAATTTGATTAGTTTTTTTTTATCCAAATTTACATAAAAAGGAGTATTCTCTAATAAATAAATAAAAACAAATAAATAGAAGTTGGGGGCTTACGTTTCCAATACGAGACATTTTCCTACGTTGCATTTTATTGTTATTTATTCAGTTTCTGACTTTCTGAGATGAGAGAACCAGTATTATATTTTTAAATATCATTATTTTTGTATCTGTCATTTTAATGCTCGGATTATATTTTTTATATATAAAAAGAAGTTCTAAGAGATGGCAAAATATTTTTTTATTAAAATCCGGTTTTACCCACTGTAAAATTGCTAGACCTATGGAAGGGAAACGTAAAAAATACAAACAGTTTACTTGAAGTGTGTGTTATTCCTTTGCTGTATCCAAATAAAAACATTTTCTACAACCATTAGTTCTGTTCGTCTTTATTTACCTTCGCTTGACAAACTTGACAGAATATAATTTTGCCGGTGCTTGAAAATGTTGGTTCACCCTAGATCCACGACAGTAGTAATATTTAATTGTTTTCACCTTCGACATGTGCAGTACACAAATTCACACGTATACCACGAGCTTCAGTCAACTTCAATATTTAAAGAAAGAAGTTCAGACCATTGATCTCTATCTAAACACGATATTGAACTGATCGATGCCATTAAACATTTAATGAAAATCTGAAACAAGGGAACGTCTTACTTGTTACAAAAAGCGTAAATGTTATTTACAGCATGTTCTATTATTATATGCACAGTCCAGTACATGCAGTGTTAAATTCAGACACTTTTATTTGGGGGAATTTGTGTTTATTGGGGGGAGAAAATTTTCAAGAATTTTTTAAGCTTATTTTTTAAGACTTACTCCTCTGTTGCTGCCGAAGTTAGTTCAATGTTAATAAAATATGCTTTCAAAATTTAACATTGAAGAATTTCCTTCACTAACAAGTATGCAGTCTATCGTAGAGAAACATAATCCTTTGAGAATTTATTAAGAATAAAAAGCGAAACCAACCCAACAAAAGACTATGGGAATATTGAGTTGAATCCTGTCGGGGATTTAAAAAAAATGGCAGAACCTCAGGAACTCGACAAACTTCTAAAAATAAAATGGCCCAAGCATAAGATGCCTAAACGCCTTAAGATAAATTCAAAATCAAATTTTAACGATAAAAGTGACAGTTTGCTTATGAAAATAAACAATTTTATTACATATGTGACATAGGCTGTCTGTCCTCTCCTCGTCAGATCTGAAACTAGGATACCCAGAAAAGCAGGGATGTAATTGAGGGTACACGAGGATCTCTATCTACCTCAAAATTTTAGGCATCACCGTATACGCACCTAAAATTTATAAAAATATGCAGGTAAATGGAACGTTTTTTTTTTTTTTTTCATAGAGCGAAGCGTATATCCACCTGAAAATTTAGCATTACATTTCTGCAGAAAAGAGAATAACAGGATTCTACTAACATTCGTGTTAGATTAATTTTCATAAACTACTAATTACAAAGAGAACATACGCTACCATACATTTCTGTGCATTATGTTATTGCTTAACCACACGCACTGAAATATTACAATTGAAGCAACTCCAAACGAAAAACTAACGAGGGAAAAAGTCAACAGAACAGGTGTACACCTAGCAAAATGATCGGACAATCCAACAAATATAATATCCCGGGGACAAATAAGCACTAAAACTTGAAATCTCTAGAAAAAATAGAGGCCTTCTAGAAATAATTACCAACAACTGTACATGACTGGAGGATGTCCAAAATCTTCAAATCACACCTACTTGCACATATTTATAGGATCTGAATAGTTTCTTTCTAACAAGTAAAATAGATTAATGTCCCCCCCAAAAAATATTTTTATAAAAGGTGTTCTATAAAGCAAATATAGGGAAGGAATTGCCCTTAAATATATTAACTACTAACACGAGAAAAAGATATCCTTACTATGATTTTTTCTTTAAGAACTTATAGCCAATACGGTCATTGTGTTCATTCTTATATCTTTAAAAAGAATATCATGTTTAAGAGAAGAAAAACCAAACATCATAGAAATGAGAAAGAAAAGTTTTCTCTATCTTTATTATTAATATATTAGTCTCTAATGAAAAGACTACGAAATTTAAATTTTTGTACCAAAAAGCCTGTTCTGAAGAAAAAGCAGGCTAACAAACATTTGCAAATCCCAGACAATCTACTTGGGCTTTAGAATTACTTGGGAGGTGCAAAGTTCATTAAACTAGGAAAGCGACGCAAGCAATTCCCGAAGAACATTACACAGGTATTGTCTATACATTAGCCAAGGTAAAATCTCTAGCAACTACTGTAGCGACCCATTGTCGGTTCGTCGCAACCTTCTTTTTGTGTGTATCTTCTTTTTCTTATTTTGTTCGTGCTTTATCTGTGATAATTTTTCGTCTTCGGCTAACTTCAAAATGTTTTATTTGTCCAGATGTCAACGAAGCCGAACCATTCAAATTATCTCTCATTGTTGTATTGGTGGGATTTATATTCTTATTGTTTCTTCACTTTATTACTCTTTGCATATCTTATTGCATTATTTTTTTCAACAATTTTTCTTTCGTTTTAAGTCTTCATAAATAAATTTAAAGATCTGATTGTTGATTTATTTTCGTGGAGAAATTTTTGGTGGTTAAGCCACACCACCTTCCGCTCTTTTTTTTTACTGTTTCGATTCTCGTCTTTGGTTGGCTGTGGCCGATTAGAGTATATGGCTTTCGGAATTTTAAACGGAAGTTGAGTCAACAACGCGTCTGACTGGCTTGTTACGTAACACGTGAACTGTAAATACAACTTCAGACACAAGTTTTGCCAGGTCGCCTCGGTGGCCTGGTGGTTAAGGCGTCGGCTTCTGGAACAAAAGGTAAGGTTATGTAAGGTTATGTAAGGTTAGGTGCGGTCATGTATCTTTACATTCCTTGTTCTTGACGCAACTTCCGTTCAAAATTCCGACAGCGATACGCTCGTGTGAGATACAGAGTTCACTCCGTAATTTTTACGATGTACCATGTACATGCTACCAATACGCTAAATTGGCAACTGGAAGTACATACTTGGAAATAACATGTACCATTTAGGAGTAATGCGCATGCGCGAGAATGGCTCAGTCTCAGGTGCTTATCTCGTCTCTAGTCGGATGTCACAGGAGAAGCTCGGAATGCAGAGACACCAGAGGAGTGCTTCCGATTGTTTATCAACGATTCAATTGTCGACAAAGTGGTCCTACATACCAATCAACAATTGGCAGAGCAAAAGCAGAACTACCAGACCCAAAACAATACAATTTCCAAAACTGATTACAATGAGATCCTTTCTGTGCTTGGGCTTCTATCATTCTCTGCAGTGTTGAAAAACAACCCTCTTTCAATCTGTGATGTGTTTGACGTGACATTATGTGGGGCAACGTTCAAATCAGTAATGAGAGCTGAACGTTTTGCTTTCCTGATCGATATCCTGAGATTCGGTGAGAAATCAATTCGAGAACAACCAAAGAAAGAAAAGTGATGCTTTTGAAGCGGTTCGGCAGGTATGGGACGAGTTTGTTACCAATTGTGTTGCTAGATATAAACCAGGCTCTTTCGTCACAGTTGACGAGCAACTTTTAGCATTTAGAGGTAAATGTCCATTTAGAATGTATATCCC
>JAGDQP010045731.1:0-15510 GCA_022664845.1 Lepisma saccharinum
ACGCGCATAGGAAACGATGGCGCTTGTCTCTTGGTGACATCGAACTCTCACGCCTTTTGTCATACTATGGATCCACTGAAGGGAGAGTGTATCAAAATGATATTGTGTGATCATTCCGTCTGAAATCGACCCAATTGGTTGCTCGACGTCTTTCAAAAAGCAGTTTTTTATAGGTTATGTCCTTTATATAAGAATAGCTCGAAAGGGGTTATTATTTATTTTTCTATCCTCACCGATTAATTAATGGCGGCCATTTTAATCTTGCAGCGCATGCTATAATTTGTGTTTGCAAATGTAATATCATTTGTGTTTGCAAGCGTTTACGAAAAATGTATATCTCCTTACTGGTTTATCATAGGACATTTAAACAAAAACAATTTCTTCCTTTAAGGCATGCTTGATAATTTTAGTCCTCTGCATGAAAAGCCTACACCGTAAATGAATGAGGCAGTTTGGTATCCAAACGGTATTGTGAAAACAGAATAAATTATGATTTGGGTGCTTTCTCGCACAGAAGGAATGGAATGTCAAAGTTGATTTTTCGTGCACACAGATCAAAATACAGTAGACGCTCTTTTATCCGGCACGGTCGGGATCGCGACCTTGCCGGATAATCGAACGTTTATAGTTTTAATTGCTGCAAAGCAGGAAACGATTGCACTGACAATCACGAGAAACACTAAGCGAACGAAAGCACGGTTCAAGGGTCGTAAAGATCACTGTATAACTGAGTGCAACACAGACGAACAGCAGTTGACAAAGAAAATGACACTTACACCCCAACGCAGTGGGGCGACGTTGCGGACAGTCAGTGAGCACATGAGCACAACCGGAAAAAGCCGAACGCGAATGGCTCAATCGATGCCACGTACAGCGTGCCGGTTTATAGAATGCGGATAAAAGAGCGTCTACTGTATGTTGAATGCATGCACAATATGAAGGTTGATATTTTCTTTTTTTAATTTTTGAAAATCAAGACTCTTATTTCATGCATATTGGAGGCCCAATATATCTGGTGTGACAAAGTATATATGTATATATTTTTCACATGTTACACATTTATATAAGAAGAATATTTGGTGAAAATTTCAACTTTATTATCTGAGTTTTAACTTGTTACAAAGTAGCAAAATTGTGTATGAATAATGATCACGTGCGCATTGGAGACCCAATATCTCTCGTGGGAATTCAGATAGAAATTTAATATTTAAACACGTTATGTACGTTTCTAAGGAGAAACTACAGCCGAGATTCAACTGCCATATATGAATGGAGCTACAGATTCGGAAACTGTGTATTAATAAAGCTCGTGTGTTCTTTTGTAATATGTTCACTAAAGCACGCACGAGTATTTGGAGATCTGTAACTCCGTTCAAACGCAAGCATCAAAGTCGAAATTTCTGCTGTAGTTTCATCTTACCAACGTATATAACGTGTGGAAATCTTAGATTTATATTTGGTCTCCCACCATACATAATAAGCATCCAAAACGCACAGAGCATTACTTCCACCCCAATTTGCAAATTTATAAACAGTTCAAACTCAATTATCAAAGTTTAAATTTAATATGTGAAAATATTAGTTTCATATTTTGTCGCACCAGAGATATTGGGCCTCCAATACGAATAAACAGGTGTCTACTGACCTCGAATGCCTGGAATTGTCTTTTGTACATGGAAAATATGGAAAAAGTCTGGATTTTTTTTTGTTTCAAAAATTTCAAATTAAATGTTCACTTTGTTAGTGTTTATTCTGTAAACATTTAGAAGGAAGAACCTTTATTGAACTGGAAAATTGAAGGTCACAGCATGAGGCACTCAATTTTTGTAACAGAATTGTGAGTACGAGGGGGTCCGAGCTACTATCAACCATCATCTTTCTGATTGATGCTCTGTTTTTCTATTCATAATTGTAATTGTCATAAATTGCTATCTGTATCTTATGCTACACACTTGACGTTGTCCATTGCTGTGAATAGCTTGACAATAAAATTTATTATTATTACTATTATTGCATGGATTTTTCTTGATTGGGTTAATGTGGTTATGTGCTTTGGTTTTTATTTAAAAATAAGTTTTGAAATTACCTTAACTATATATTTTGTCAAGTATTTGCTCAAGTAAGGCGATTTTAACTTACGACTATTATCATTGACCTTAAAGTTCTTTTATGTCGTCCTAATTAGTTGCATCGATATGAAATGGCTACTCCTTTCCGAGCAACTTTGGTTAATTTTCTCAACTGCCTGATGGTAGGGAATATTCCAATTTATTTTCTTCGAAATCTCTCCCAAATGTGCATTGTGCATATTGAACTTTTTTTTCCAAGTTCCATAATGACCTAACGAAATAGTATGTGCTTGGTATATGCTTCTTTTAATAGACAAAGTAACTTGTTTATTTACAAGAAGAACATATTTATAAATTAATAACCTGGAAGAAGAAAAATAGGCCTGGAATTTCAGAATTAACCTTTAGCAGACACCCTGATAAATACGAGTTTTTAGATTTTCAAAAATTCCTGAAAAATTAAGGATCCACATATCAGCTTTCATATTCTGCATGCATTCAACATATTTTGGTGTGTAATAGTGTATGAAAAATCAATTTTGACATTCAATTCCTTCCGTACAAAACATCACCCCGAAAAACATAATTTATGCTGTTTTAAAAATCCGTTTGGCTACCATTTTAGTTAAGTTTTAGGCTTTTCATGCAGAGGTCTAAATTATCAAGTAGACTTTAAAGGAAGAAATGGTATTTGTTCGAATGCCCTATAGGAAACCAGTAAGGAGTTTACATTTCGTAAATGTTAGCAAAGAAAATTATACCATGCGACGCAATATAAAGATGGCTGCCATTAATTAATCGGTTTGGATAGAAAATAAAAAGAATATCCGTTTTGAACTATTCTTATATATGATTTTTTTGTAAAGAGGTCTAGCAACCAAGTTGGACGGTTTCAGATTGAAACCCTGTGTTATATTATTGAATAGTGGCGATTTGTAAACCTCCCGACGAACATTGCTGGGCGTTTATTTTATAGCTGAACTTCGGTTTATAATGCAACCAGTATTTACTTTTTTAATTACGTATTGTTATTATTGTTTTCGTCTTACAGAAAACACGTTTGTCAGTTTGTAACCCTGAAAAGTTTGTGTTTGTATGATCAAGTCGCCGTGGCGCGTCTGACTACGAATCGGTTCAAATCCCGGCCAGGACACTGGAGACTTTTCTCGCAGTGTTCCCATGCCTGGCGCTCCGAGGTGCACTCAGCCTCCTATCAAATTGAGTACCGGAATGTCCTTGGTACTCCTGGGCACCTTGGGAAGGTAAAGCCGGTCGAGCGTGGGACTGACCACCCCACCTCACTTAGTACCGTAGGTAAAGAAAATGTGGATCGCTACTTCCACATCCCCCATGCGTCGTTCACGGCGCGTGCGTATCGCACAGGGAATAGCTTTACCTTTTTTATGATCATTTCGCAAAATGCATTACGAAACATCGGTCTCTTACAAATGTTTATTATTATTTTGTAAGTACAGGGTGGCCGAAAGGTGGGTGTATTCCCCTTTATTTATAGCACTATAATTTTCGAGTGCTAGTGCAAAAGAAGTTAATTCCTAATTTTCAAAAAATGGGGTTTTCACATTCCGTAAATAAGAACGAAACTCTCTACAGTTGTGTGTAATCGTCTAATTCCTATCTCATATTTTAAAGATGTTAGAGCGCTTTTGTTTCAATACATAGTATAGAAGTTCTGTTTATTTCCAACTTTCAAATCAAGTTTTCTCAGAACCAAGGTTTTGTGACTTAACACCCTTGCACAAGAACGTGAGAATTGTAATGGTAGGTACGTACAATTACCTGTTAGTTTTTAAAGTTCCAGAACCTCAGTATGCAGGCCGTCGTTGTACCATAGCTGAATTCTACACAATGTTCTTGCAGCTGTTTTGCGGATATAATCCGGCGTCGCGTGCGTGAATGGATCTTAGACACTCTGTGGGCCTAAAGCTTTGACAATTCGCGACAATTTAAGTACACACAAAAAAAGTGCTCGGATAGGCGCCATCCTGGTTAGCCTCGCTAACACAGGGAAAGAATATATATTGCAAAATTTAAATCAACAAAATTATAAGATAAACCTAACGTCCAAATTCTTTCAAAGCTTTACACGAAGGCAGATCAGAGCATGTGCTCTTCGAAAACCAGGTAATAAGAACAGATTTAGTAGATTGAAGGAAACACAATTACTTTTGGATTTAAACCAGTTCTCTTTATTTTCCACTTTTAGCTTGAACTGTGTGACGTATGGCTCTAATTCGTGGTTTGTTTCCTCTAATCATTTTCTCTAATTTATGATCCAAAGAGTTTTTTAATTATGTGGCGGGTCAGACAAACAAATCCCTATTGCAACCAGGCAACTCAGCACTAATCAATTACTTCACATAAATTATCAATTCTATTGAGGCAACATTATACTCTTTTACGAAAATCACACAACCAATTGATAGTTCTGAATTATGCAATTGGCTTAGAGGTTAGCACGTTGTCTCCGTAATGTGAATACTTCGCTCCATCACACCACGGCGCATAAAGGTTAAATTATTTAATAAGATATGCCTCAAATTTACCCCTTACGATTTAATTACGCTTAGGAGGGGAGTTATCTTTGGATTATCTGCTTCAGTTAGTCAAGCAGATAACAAGCAATTGTCACCTTTATTCTTATTAATAATTCCAAAAGCCGTCTCCTCTTTTAGCCTGAGCTATTGTTGCGATAAACGACTTTGGATTGGTAAAGAGTTGCTTTTAACTTACTATCCCGACATTTAAAAATTATCTCTGTCTGGCCCACTCATTTACAGTAATGGCTATATCATGGAAGATAATTATCGCTCACTCTCTCTGTTAGTTACTTGATCTCGAAATGTCAAAAGCTAGAGTTTACTTTCCTATCAAAAAAACTGAATAATACCTCATTAGCTTAATTCAAATATATTATACTTAAATTGAGATCAGACTTCCGCTGCCTGTTAAACACAATGGACACAAAGAATTAATTCCCTATGTACCAGACGGTGGATCCAACCACCTTGCTCTTCCGTGAGCCTGGATTTCCAAGATCCCTGACATTACCGTACCTTGTTCAAGACCCCTTCTAAGACAAAGATCTTGAACTGAGCGAAGCTCAAAAAAATCTCAGAGAAAAAAAAAGTTAATTTCTGGAAAGTAGTTCATTGTCAAAAACTTATGCACTGCAATTAGATAGATATGAAAATAGAATTCAGAGTGTACTCGAACTTGCTCTCTTTTACCTCGAAGAATATATACTTATACGTACCCCCGTAGAGGACTTGTCTCAGCCTCTCCTTCTCCTCATCAGTTTCGCTGGCTTTTCGACTCGAAGGTGCTGTCCTGGTTACTGAGCCCAGAGCTTTTCAGAACAATGGTATTTATAGGCCTTCCCTTACCTCTCTGCCCAGCGTCAGTTACGCAAAAAATGAATTGGAAAGTTTAACTGACCAGCTTTCTGATTGGTCGAAACAGCTTGGTGCTTTGCTCGAAGCGGGAAAGAGAGAGTACAACTCTGGTAAAAAGTATTTTATCCCCCTAAACTCTATATGGAAAAAGAAAAATCTAACATGTTAGCACATACATAGATATACAGTATACAATTACATGATTAGATAAAGTTACATACAATATATCAACAATTACAGAATCACAATCACATATACACTTAAAGCTTCCAACTGGCCAGTTCATTACCTTATAATTAACTTTAATTTATAACAATTAAAATTTAAAATATATATATATTTACAAAGTACCAGATCAGAAGAGCTGAGGTGTTACACTCTTCTCGTAGCCTTCCTTGGTATTGAATTCAATTTATTTTATTGCCTTAAGGGGGGGGGGAGTTGTGGAAGGTAGACGGCCAGGGCCTCTTTTAGGAGCCATGACGGCATTTAAGTGGCAAACCGACAGTCAGGATGGTCAGTCGCTAGGATCGAACCTCACCGTTGTGTGATATCTTTTGTTACGAAATTTCCTTGAATCCCCAAAAAGCACTGTCAGGTGTTGATAAATAAGGATTTCTTAGCGGCCAGGTTAAGAGAGAGGGTGAATATGCAGAACATTTTTAACCCACCAGCGGTGAAAGGTCTCGTTCTGGTCATGACGTACTTGCATGGCAAAATGTGCGGAGGGGGATGGAGGTGGAAGAACTCTGTCCAGTTGCATAACTACAGTGCCTATGATAGCGGCTAGTTGCAGTTATGCCACCAACCATTGTACAAGCCTGTCCCAATAATTCTAACCAGCACGGAGGCTTGGAACAAGACGACCAGAAATGGGTGTTGTTCTGCAAATGCGTAAGGACTTGAAAGTTGGTGTGTTCTTGCCTGGCCGCCAAGAAGTCCTGATGTGATAATGCTCTCTAAAGGATTCGTCAAGGAAAATGTCCGGAACAAACGATATCACACAACGGCGGAATTACGTGTAACTGTAGATGCATTCACGAACATGACGTTGGATTATATCTGCAAAACATGTCAGAAAATGGCGCATAATTCAGCTGTGCTACGACGACGACGGTCTGCTTTCCTATATTCTGGAAACTATCAGGTAAGTGAATTTGTAGGAGAGGGCTACGGTGCCTCACACAAGATCACCTCTACACCCACGCAAGATAATGCTCTGCCTTCTTTGTGTTCGAAACAACCCAGTAAGCTAGAGGATTGCGCAGATAGATACAGCTACATATTTCAGGAACGCTTGTTTCCGTTCTGAAAAGCGGAAGTGTGCGAAGCACAAACTTAAAAAGACCGTGAGTGTATTAACATTTTGCAGTCGCAGAAGTTTGTGATTATTTACTACTACTGTTAATGATATAACATCGTAATTATTCACCGTACTGAGTTACTATACTTGCTACAATTCTCTTCTTGGTATCTAAAGATGCGTGTTACAATATTTTTTCTTTCGATCAATAAGTTTTCTACTCAGTGTATCCAAGTGTTCGAGAATGTATGATACGATTTAATGTTTATATTTAGCTTCTTTTGGTGAACTTCGTGAAACACTTTTTGGCATTTTGACTAATTTATTTTTTCTTTCTTTCTTCTAGTCTATGAAGTGTCCACCCACAGGGTCAGGAACAGACCAAGGAGAAGAGACCGCTGCTTCCTGGCCCTATTACAGTGTCATGGACGACATGCTCCGTGGAAAACCATCTATGTCTCCACCGATGCTGGTATCGTCAGTCCAGAGAACACAAGTAGTTATCGATCCCAACTCACCGTCCAGCTCGAGCTCAGGCTCTTCTTTAGAAGAGCCTATGAGAAAACGTCGGAGGAGTGGGACGCAGGATTTGCTTACCTATCTAAAAAAAAAAGAAGCCGAAGACTTCCAGCTGATGAAAAAAATGAACGACAGGGACGAAGAATTCCTCAACCTGTTCCGTTCTTTTGTAAACAAAAAGTAAGGGCTACATTAAAGTAAAATTAATGTCTACTACGTTCTTTCATTTAATGAATTAACCCATATTCCTATTTCGTATTTCAAACCTAATTTGTCTAGGTGTACTACCGGCTGGGACATATCCCCGCTTCATGTCGAATAAATGTCTGTAATAGAGTGACAAATGTTGAAGTCTATTGAAGCATATTTTGGTCGCCATTGAAGGTACGAATACTGCATTCAACCAATTCGAGATTAACCTAACGGTAATAGTAAAGAAAATTAGTATCGATTGCTGGTGTAAATCGCATATGGTCCACGGAATGTTCTTTTAGTGTGGGTGTAGCCTCGCTTTCAATATTGCTAATCATGGTGTGTAACGCACGTAGGTTTAATATGAGGGACTTTATGATCAATTCTCGGTAAGCACAGTGAAAGGTATAGTTTGGACTGATATTAATGTCAACGGACGTTGGCGTTCGAAATATACTGTTGCGCACACAACTCACCTATGCAAGGGTGCGTCACTGTAGTTACACGTCGAGCAGCGTGCCTAAAATAAAGGAAGAAGTTTACGAATTCCTGTTAGTATTTTGTGTGCATCGATATTTCATATGAAATGATGGGTCCACGCAAAGAAACGTCAAACTCCACTTGTAATGATTTTGAGAGAAACGAAATCTAAAGAGTAATATATTTCCTTTGTATATTGAATTTTCAGACTCTTGTTACTCGGTAACGTGTGATGTTCCTCCCGAAGTAGGAATATGTGCAGAATAAGTCTAAAATATTCTATTAGATGGCATCGTTATCTCAATCTTCGTTAAAAAAAAATAGTATTGCGTTTTTTTGTTTGTTTTTTTTCTCCAGGACACTTCAAATAAGAATCATTAGGAATTCCGTTCTAACGATTGCAGTACAAATGAATTGGGATGTTAACGATGATGGACATTCAAAAGTCCAGCCAAGTCAAGAACGGCAAGAAAATTTTAAGGCATAACCTTTTTTGGCTAACCATGAAAGTGTTAACAACAACAAAAATTTGAACTCCGAAACTTTAAAAAAGATGGCTAGCAGACAGAGATCTATTTGCAAACGTTGAGTGCCTCGCGCCTTATGTGGTTCTTTTACCTGTAGTGGAGGCTAAGTCGGACGACTGCCACTGGTAAGCTAAAATAAATCGGAATGTATTTTATGTACATGTACAAAGTCTGTAGCCGGGCGAGTAACCGTGTGGTCTAGGGCGTTAGGCCAACGGCTCGAAAGTCCCGGGTTCGATTCCCGGCAGGGGCGTGGGTGTCTTTTAACTCGAACGTGACGGACCGAAGCTAACAGTTGCTGGAGTATAAAATAAAGTTTACCAATTTTTTTTACAAAGTCTGTAGTGTTGTAATCGAAAATAGAGAACACTAGCACCC
The DNA here is from genome assembly GCA_022664845.1 of Lepisma saccharinum. NCBI lineage: Eukaryota > Metazoa > Arthropoda > Insecta > Zygentoma > Lepismatidae > Lepisma > Lepisma saccharinum. The sequence goes on from JAGDQP010045731.1 coordinate 8,882, forward strand.
AGTGAAAAAGAAGACGACAGGCTTATCTTTTAAATGTGTGCGTGGGAAGGGAAAGCGTGTGGATGCGGCTATATCGTAACCTTCCAAGAATTCTGATGTTCCCAGCCATGTATATCAGCAAGCCAAGTACCGCCTACATTTCTTCATGGCTATCAGAAGAATCCACTCTGAACTTTATTGATCTCACAGGCTGAAATTCTGATAAAATATCTCTACAATGGATTCTTCTGATATCAGGTAAGGTGGGGAATAATAATTATGTTTGAAATCCCACGACTTCTTCTGAGAGACGCTATACTTGTCATTACAAAAAAAAAAAAAAAAAAAAAAAATTGTCAACAATGTTTGACTGCTCGTCAGTAATTAAAATATTAGTTGCACAGTGCAAACAATATCCGGGGTGGCTTCCGTTTCAAGACAAGCAGGTCATATATCTATATCACCACCTATTCATATATATATAATATATATATATATATATATATGCAGGGTGTATCTCAACATGTGGTCCAAATTTCAGTCAAATTCCTGACACCAGTGCTCAAGTTGGAAATAACAATTAGGCGGTACGGTGAAATTATAGACAAAAATTGGAGGTGTTGTTTTACTTCATTTTGCAATGGCGAAAAGGATAATCAATGTGCCTTTTAACATGAAAAATGTAATTTGAGAGCATTACAACAATGGTGAAAGCACGCGTAACCAATAGCAAATTATATGGTTAAGACTAGTTGCTAGTGGTGATTTGTAATTAAAAAAAAAAAAAAAAAAGTTAATATAAATTATAACGACAAAAATACAAAATCATTCTGTGTTACGAGTACATATTAAACTGACTGTCAAAACGTATTTTGAAAACACTTTACGTCTGTACCTCCGTGAATTTATGCCGGTACTGTCGAAGCTATATTTTAATTCCTTAAATAAAATTTAATTTCAATTAAAATCGAGCCTCCAGATTTATACTGTAATTTCGTTGCGGCCGAACTTCTGGTCCCCTGGGTCTAATTATGCTGCATTTTCGGGATACAGTATTTCCTACTTGGTGCATACAATAACCATTTACAATGGTGAAGAAATTAATAATTTAGGTCGAGTAAATAGTTGGTCAAACAAGCACTTTCCGTATGAATAAAGATGAAGAATTTAATCACCGCCATCCGGCAATGACTGTCACTCTTACTAATAAATACACCAAATGTTTGTTGAAATGTATTGAAATACGTACTCCTGTTTGTTATGCTACCTTTTTATCGTCCCATTCGTGCCTATTTCGACTCACCTTTACTTCAGAAAATCTCACAGAAACCCTAGCAGCTCCATTGCACGATTTTGAAATATAAGCTTTTGGATAGAGCACGTCTCAAACCTCTGATGGTACCATGCCGCCTTAGCCCTACCATTAATAATAATGCAAATATCAAACTCAGTTAATTTCGGCAGACTAGAGCCCCGAAATGAATCACTTGTGCAACCTCGAAGGTCTATACTCATATTCATGTCAGAAATCTCATGAGGTGGTTTTGTCGGTGTTATTCTGAATGTTCGTACTAGTGCCATAACTCTAGGACATTCTCGGTACAGTTTTATTTCTAACCAGGTTATAGTTTTTTTTTTACATATATAAAGAGATCTAGCTCCTTGTAGCTTGGTGTAGTGGTTAACGTATCGAAAAGCTGATCCGAAGGATCTGGGATCGAATCCTGGCGTGGTTAAATTTTCATTTAAAAAAAAGAAAACTATTAAACTTTTTTTTGGTATGTGTACGCATTCAGAAATTTAACATTAGCGACCAAGGGTTAAGTAAGTTACGTTCGTTTTTTTTTTATTTCATTTATTTATTGCACAATAGATTTGCATGGCTTATGTATATACTCGTTAGGAAATTTAATGAACTTAATGACAGAGGATTGGGTTAGGTAAGTCAAGTTTGGTGTTTTGTTGTTTTTGTATTGCACACGCGTTTCGCATACTCTCCTCTTAGATGTCACCAAGTTCGAAATAATATTCCCGCGAGAACGACGTTATAACTCGACTCCTATTGCTCATAGATATTCGAAACAAAAATCTACACATCAAAGTGCACACACATGCGGGCTTATACTTGTCAGATTTAACCTCGATACCTCACACAACGATTTTCAATATGCAGATTAGCAATGAAAATTTGGTATAGTAAGCAAATATTGATTCCTTTGGAAATCCAAGTTACATGCGACTGGGACATTCCTCAAGACCGTGACTCTCCCGGTCTCTCGTGCGTCTGGTAAGCTTACTTTGGTAAACTTTATTTTTATATGGGCCAGTCTAGTAACTTTGGACTTCGACCCGTCACGATTTGCCTTAAGCTGTTAAAATCCACCCCCATGTCCCTGCCGGGACTCGAACCCGGGACCTTCGAGCCGATGGTCTACCGCCGCAGGGTAAACTTACTGCTGATACTTCTGAAAGAAGTGGCGTCTCAGGAATAGCTACGCGAATCCAAGTTCAAAATATTCGATACAAACAGAGGTTGATTTGCTTTCTTCGAAAGAGGATATTTTTAACGTTAAATACACATTTTAATATCTCGCGCTTTTGGCAGTTACAAGATGTCATTGGGAAGTTAAATTTTGACCTATCAATCATGGAAAAATGTCTTACGGGAACTATATTTTTTAATTTTTAAGAACAATTTCTTCCATACCGTGTCCACCCGGAACTTAGCTCAAACATTACTCAGCACAATACAAGAAAGTTTTGGGTGTTCTCGACCTCAAACACCCTTGTTGTCAGTGTTGCCAGCCTATTTTAAAATTTACTTATAGAAATGCCTTTATTAATACAATTTACACCTGTGCTTTGATTTACACTCAATGACATACATGTTCATGAGGTACTGGGACAGGTCATACAGTGTCAGGGTTGCAAAACAATTATAAATCTAGATTTCATATTAGTTAGCGTTGGACTTATCCGCACTAATTTACACAAAATTTGGCATGTACATTAGGTACTGGGGCTGTTCATGTTGGTACTTACGAACCCGCAGTTCCCCGTGTTGCCAACGAATTTCAGAACATCCCCACCAAGCTTTCTGTATACATATTCGACATTGAAACATACTGTGGTTGTTCCCTGTACCCAGTTGCAATCCTATTTCAAAATTCAGTTCTTCCAATGGCCGCTGTTAACTGTCGATAGCTACTGCTATAATTTCAGAAAAGCACGGGGGGAGCCGCGGGACGTGGCTACGTTATCATATGCTTTGAAATAATAGTTCTCAGAGCTCTCTTGCAACAGACTTATTAGAAGAAACCTATGTGGAGTTGCTTGTTTACAAGAGTATTCATTATGCAACTCATTTGAAATATGCATATAGCATAAAATAATTTTGTTACACTGTCTCTATCCGTACATATTTAAACAGTATGGGGCGAGCCTTGGAACCGAGAGAAATGCCGTGTTTTTTTTTAGTGAAACACAATGTACTAGTGGGGCCGCGGTGGCGCAACTGGTAGAGCGCTCATTTCTGACACAAGGGTTCGTCGGATCGATCCCAGCTCATGACGTGGGCTTTGTGGTGGACAAACACCTTGTGCGTGGTTTTTCTCGGGGTTCTCCAGTTTCCTCACACTTTCTCCAGTTCACAAATTCATATCATCCATCCGGCCTGAGCCAAAGTTGCCTTAAAAATTAAATTCAAATTCAAAAACAATGTACTAGTAAACTCAAACATCTCTGCCCTTACATAGACGCAGGTTATTTCCAGGGATTTTGAGCTACTGATAATTGATTTTTGCGGACGGTAATTATGATCAAAAATAGATATTATGATTAGATAGAAAATTATGATCTTCCTTCAATACTGCTGTCATAAGAAATTAATGTATTGTTATACGGGATGATAGCATATTTCGGTAAGAATTCATAGTAAAGATGTATTCGAAGTTGCATTATCTCTAGGAACTTAAATTCTTCCTATAATTCAAAATATTTCTTCAGTTCCCTGGAGGTTTATTAGTACTTTAATACAAACTATACCAAATAAGTTCAGTCAATATGTCTTTAGTTAACTGTTCGTCAGGGTGAAGATATAGGAAGTATAGCAATGGAGCAGTGAATGCATAAATAATCCCATCATTTGCCTCGTAAGTCTGCAGGATAACAAAGCAAAGTAAAATGGGATGAATGTATGAAAGCTTAACTCCAATCCTGCTGATTACAATGATTATCTGCAGCGTAGAGCATTAAATCATTAGCTATGTGAAAAGAAAAAACTTCACAGAAAACAAACTTTATTGCAACACTAAGTACAGTAGTTTTTTTTTCCCTAATAGGTTCTTTGGTAAATTGTAGAGGTGATGCTGACATTTTGAATGTTACTATCGAAATGGCAGTAAAACTTTAAGATAAAAACTATTTCAAGAAAACAATGTTCAAGCGAGCAATAAAGTGTCCATACAAATTATGGATGCCCAGCCTTTTCACTATTGGTTGGGGAACGGATTTGACACTGTGCGACACGCTGCTTTCAGCCAGCAGTACGTATTTAGGTTGTACTTATTTTCACCGAAGGAAGCAAAGATCGTAACTAATGTAGAACAGTTGATCCTACCTTTTCTCTTCATACTACACACAACTAATACGTCTGATGCTGTAAGGTAAGAAAATTATAATTCGCTTTATTTCTGTGCAAAAACGATATTTATTATTAAAATTTTGAACTGGACAACCTGGTTCAAATACAATTATTTTCTTTCATCACTTTTAACTACGTTTATGAACTGTGTTAAGCTTCCATAACCTCATACAGAACAAATATTTATAAGAATAACTTTCTAAGGACCCAAGAAACAAATGAGACCTACACTTCTAAGATATCTGAACCCAAGGAACTAAAACTATACATGAAATAGATTAAAGTTCCTGTTTGAACCAAAGATTGGATTTAACAATTGCATCAACTAACTCAATCAAGAGAATCATTACTAATTACTTTTGTGTACAAATTTATCTGCGTGCTTTAATAATTACTTTTAAAGGAAATGCACAATGAATTATAATTTCCACTTAATAAATATCTCCTTACTCTTTGAAAATAAATAGTAATAACAAATGTGACAAACCCAAACATTAATTTGTAAAGTTGATTATCTGTCTAATTATATTTTTAAGGAGTCGCTTATATATGATACCGAAGGAGTTATATGTTACATCAGCTATGACTTAATGAAAAGGATATAAGTATGTACTATGGTGCGTAGTGTTAAAATATTATTGTCAATCGCATAGTTGTCTAACGCCTCAGGCCACACGACTGCCTTGATCGGTTTTTATTTAAATATTTGTATGGGACTGTAATCTGCCTGTGTGCGACGTTCCTGATTTTGAGAATGTAAAAAATCATTGCTTTCAAGGTAAAGGTGACGTGAAAATGAAGGAAACGAATTCTGAAAGGAAGAAAGACGGAATTCCAGGATGGAGTCGCTAGCAAAGGGAAATCGATAGGTCTCAAAGTACCATTACCCGAGCTGCTTCTCTACTGTTTTGCGTTTAGAAACTTGTCTCTACTTGATTACTTGATCATTAACGAATGATTTCTTGGTTTCTACCGCAACAGTCAAGACCAACGTGTTTCTGTTGCTATTTTTTGTAAATTAATCATTGAAGATGTCTTGAGAATTTGACGCACATTGTAAATTTATTTTTATTTTGAAAAGGTAATTTAATCTCCCCTTCGAATAGTCCGGGAGTAATTTGCAATTCTGTAATTCAAGCATATAAGAAATATTGTTACAATTTAAAACACACTGTTGCTTTTAAAGGACCTTAAGTCTACCGACCGTCACATCTTAAAATGCTGTAGCACGGGATAAGGAATGGCTCTATTACCGTTAATGAAGGTGAAACCTTTCCGGTACTCACGTAGTGGAACAGAGTCAGGGCTTGGAATGAAAATTTTCACGAAACGGAACGCTTTTCATTTGTTAACATGCTCTTGACTTGTTTTGTCTATTATAACTACAGTTACGAGACGGAACAGGCAGCTTCCGGATAATCACTAACAGGAACGCCGTTCCGGTCTGCTCTGGTATACTTCGAGCAGCCCTGAACTGAATATAATTCGTGAAAACGTCAATCAGGATAGCCTGCTTGCGCGGAACTCAAATTTGCGCTGCCTCCCTGTGCTTCAGTTATTCACTGTGACCAGCGGTTCACAGATCAGGTAACCCTTCGCATTTTAAAGATATTATTTGATAGTGCGATAATTCAAATTTTAAAAATTTGGAAATTTTGCGGCATTCCTTTTATGTTTATTGATCACGTAATGAACAAACAGATGTCCTACACTAGTATATGTTCCAGAACTAGTAAGCCTTCATCAGTAGATTCCATTTTTACTGACAGTCACAACAAAATCCTAAAGAAATAACCAATACATTATATAATTAAATACCTAAATATTAAACTTGGATTTTTTAACCTGGAAGTGGGAAGTAATTTACCAGGGAACTGTACGTTATAATACAAATTTCACTACTCTCTCTGAGGCTCACTACGGAAGCAACTTACACGAACAATATTTAAAAACACAGCTCGATTCAAAAATACACTGATATAAGTAAAAATGTAACCAATACATTATA
>JAGDQP010045732.1:0-15510 GCA_022664845.1 Lepisma saccharinum
TTTGTTCGTCAAGCCTTACTTAATTTAACACAGTACTTGCTAGCATATATATAACACAACAATGCATGGTTTCCATCTTATGACTTTGCCCCCTATTTTCTGAGATCCTATTTATTACTTCTTTGCAGTTATTTATAAATTCACATCGGCCATTCAAAGGCAACAGGCCCAATTCAGAGGAGGAGGATGGAGGATTGTAGACCTCGATTCAAGAACTATATTACTATAGCTTTACTTCGTAAACAACATTCCCTGTCTGGTATCCCTGGTTGCATCCGAATATCACAGCAAACACACCTATACTTCAGATTTCCTATCACCCGACCTGACCCTACACTACTTGCTTCCGCACATGGTCTTGAAGCCGACTGACCAATCCGCTGCAAATTTGACCACCCACACCTCCCCAGTCAGTCAGTCACAGAAAGTTTTTGCTTATACAAGTCCTTCTGTATATAATTTTTCTTCCTGTAATATAAAAAGAGGTATGTGCTAAAAAATTAAATCGTTTTGCTAAAGATATGCAGTAAAAAGCCGATAATGTTAGTCACGGTTTTGTTCATTAGATATGTCAACAGCAGAATATTTTCAATCGCTTTAGGTTGACAGCAATTAATGATGGGTGTTGACGTCATGTCGCTTCTCCCCTACATGGAAATGAGTGGTATAAAGCGTATATATACCTCAATAGCTGGCGCAGATAAACATTTTTCCTGGAGATGATGTGATACGCCGCCGCGACCTTAGAATAACATTAGGTTAGGTACGAGTGACTATTATCACTTCAACAATAATCTTGGACAGCTACTACATCAAGGAACTAGCGGTTTATCATTGGGTCATTCCATTGTAAGCGGTCCAGCACTGGCCGCTCGAATATTCTCATTTTTCCCCCTAAAGTTTGGTGTGCGAATACCCTTAAGTAATGGTAATTCAAAACCACATCCCCCCCCCCCTCCTCTCTATTTCACTTGGTTCGGCTATGGCGGTCATATTTGTGTCATGGTGCACACCATATTCTCAGTAAGCAGGCATTTACGGAAACCTCAGTTTCTGAGCCTAGGTAAGTTGTAGCTTCTTGGATTCAAAATACTATAGGCTAGTTGTAAGTGATAACATGGCTCCATTACTGCTCCATGTTGTAACTCTAATGTGGGTTCCAAAATGCTGTTGGGCAATGGGCAAAATTACATTTTCAAGATCACTTTCTGTATAGAAGGGATTCTTGCTGTGGCTTCAAAATCTGTTTGGGGACACATAGAGTACTGTCGTCAATCCTTACAAAAAATTTTAAGCGTGACACTTATTTCCTTTCTATAGTATGGAGGCTTAAAAATATGATTTTCCAATATTATACCAAAGCTTTTAGTTGAAAATCTCTGGTGGGGAGACATTGTAGGAATCTGAAATTTTCACAGATACTAGTCCTGTAGGTTAATATTATGCTAACAGACTTCCAGACTCCACTACTAACAGAGTTACAGTAACTTTATATCTGGGGAAAAGCTCGTTTTATTCCAATACTTTGAGAAGAGATTTGATAAAAGTTTAGTGTATAAAATACTAGAAATATAAAAATGCTTTTCGAAACTTTATATATGCATGGCGACATGGCCGCTCCCAGTACCAGTCAGTCTCCTTTCTTATGTGAACACGTCTTTGGCGAAATATTGCCGCATTCTTATTGAGTCTGTACACCTGTATTGGAACTGTGATATGTAAGTACTTTTGTCTACCTTATTTTATCATCTTATGCACATTTTGGAATGTATTTTCTTCTCAGGATACTGGAGTCAAACGTGCCTTTTTTTTCACACACAAAGTTGCTTTAACTCTGTTAGTAGTGGAATCTTAAAGTCCACATTTTTGCAGCATAATACTACCCCACAGGACTAGTATCTGTGAAAATTTCAGATTCCTACATGGTCACTCACAAGAGATTTTCAACTCCACACTTTAGTCTAATATTAGAAAATCATATGTGTAAACCTCCATAGCATAAAAAAGAAATAAGTGCCATGCTTAACATTTTGTAGGGATTGACGACAGTACTCTGTGTGCCCCCAAACAGAATTTCAAGTCACAGAAAGAATCCCTTCGATACAGAAAGTGATCTTGAAAATGTAATTTTGACCATTGTCCAACAGCATTTTCAAACCCATATTAGAGTTACAACATGGAATAATAGTACAGCCATGTTACCACTTACAAGTAGCCCGTAGTATGCTCAGTCCAATAGTTTTTCATGCAAGAAGCTACGACTTACCTGGGCTGAGAAACTGACGTTTCTGTAAATGCCTGCATACTGAGAATTTGGTGCGCACCAAGACTCAAATATGTCCGCCATAGTCGAACTAGGTGAAAAATACTTGTGGTTATAAACTACTAATACGTAAGGGTAATCACACACAAAAAAATGAAAATGGTCTAGTAACCAACTTAATGAATACCAGAGCACTTTAAATAGAATGACCTCGCTGTGAATTATGCAGAACAGAGCTTGTGACGGAACCTGCTGATTAATGTATACTCAGATTAATAGAAAATGCCGATGAAAAACTTTAAGCTAGAAATATTGCACAATACAATAACACTGAAGCAATAAATACGTCATAAATGGAACAAGTGAATCTGTTCGGTACTGGCTATGCAGCATATTGTCCAATTTTTCGACATTCCAAAATTTCAAATCAGCCATTTGCTATGAATTTGACCGTACAAAGATATACTGTTAGTTGCTTGACTATGTATACGTTCGAGTAGCTCTGCTAGACCTACCACATCTTAAGGAGCTGTTCCACTGCAAACACTTCATGCCCTTGTACTCTTTAATTTTCTCACAACTGATGTAACCTTCTATATACTTGTTATTTAAGTGATATTAGTAGAATTTAATAATTATTATCAAACAGGGGTTAACTTTACTTTTGGGACATCCAAAAAATGTAAAATTTACAAGAAAAAATGCCATTGTTTCCAACGTGTATAGAAATGATGAAACGCAAAAATAAGAAAGCTTCGAATCATGAAAGAGCGGAAAGTACGTTGTATTATTTAGCGCTTGAACCTTCACGCGGAGCACATCGAGTGACTGTTAAAGGCGTTGTACATCGCGTATAATGACTATAGGGTGACCGTACCAATGGTTGACCAAATAAGGAAAATTTCAAGTGTAAACAAGAACTGACGTTTACATAATAATAGAAAAAAAAAATTTCTACGAAACAAAGCCTGCGACAGTACATAATAAGTCAAAGAAAAAGCAGCTTGCCTTTGTTTAAATTGACAAAACAATACACAAATATATTGCTGATGATGTAGTTGACCAGTTGTAAACTACGACTGTTTCAGTGTAGATCATTCAATTTCATGTAGCCTGCAGATTGTTCCTTGAACAGAGAAGTAATAAATAAATAATTATTTCACTGTACATATGCACGGATAGTCTTCTATTGTACGCTCTGCTCTCTTCCCGATTCACTTTACATAGTTTACGTGATTTTGGGAGGAAAATGCATTTCGTGATTGCACAGCGCTTGAGGACTACACTATTAAACCTTAAAGAAGTATAAAACATACTGTTTTCTACTGTATGCAATATGCTTTCTATTATTACCGTTTGTTTCCCTTATTGGTCAACCACTGGCGACTGGTCCATTACTGGTATGGTATTCATTGAACTGGTCTAGTGGTTACATTCGCTGACTGCTGATCGTGGGGTCCCAGGTTACATTTCCGGCGCTGATAAGGAACTGCTTTTCCCCAAGCGAGAGGGTTGGGAAGCGTGCCCATCCAGCATCGTGATGCAATTGGGGAGCTGTTGTGAATAAAATACAGTGGTGATCACAGTTGAGAGCTTCGGCTCTCCTTTCTCAACACGTCTGCTCAGCGTGGGAGCAGTTATTGAATATGGCTGTGAATTATTACTAATATACATGATGTACATATAAAACCTGCATTCGCTCTCTCGACATTTTGAACGTGATTTTTGTAGCAAATTATGTCATTCATATCACAAAGTGACGCCATGTTTCTGTGATCTATTCGATTTAGGGTGCTGTTATAGTTTTACGTCGCCAAAAAATGGAAAATTTACAGGAGAAATAGAGTTCGTGGGTAATTAAAGGAAGGTGTCTTATGTAAAATTGGCGCGGCGCTGCTTATCTTAAGTGCCTAATTACTGTAAATAACGAAGGTTTCTTACCCGCTTAAAAGTGCAAGGTTCGGCCACTGTACGCAAGACGATATGAAAACCGATCGCAGTGCCATGAATACGACTCCCTGGTTGCAAATTAGCGGTAAACAGTGGTAACCTCTTGTAGTCACGTGTGCAATAAAATAAACGCACCTGACCTTACCTAACCTCCGAATGTCTTTGATCACTACTTTCATTAAGGTAAGTGCAGATGTTTTAAGTGTCTATAAGTAAATTCAAAACATTTAAAGTGTAAATGAGGGAAAATCGTGAAAAACATGCGAAAATGTGCGTATATGGCCCGAAGTGCATATAGTGTAAAAGTACCGGAATGGAATGTTCTAACCGCGATGCGCCCAGATGGCTTCATTACGGGTAACACGTTTTGGTTGCTGGTTGTAGCTGTGTTTATAGATGTGTCAGAGAATTAGTTACAAGGGCATGAGTATATATGGCTCAATACCTGAAAGAAGCTGGGTTCCTAAAAGCAAAGTTTATCCTCATGTACTCACTTGTTAACTCAACAACTTCTGTGCCACATTTCTGATCCATAATATCATTTAAGCATTTACTATGATGAACGATCCCTTCTGGAGTTTTTTCTGCTTCTTTCTTTTCACAAGGTACAATATGGTGCTGTGAGTTGGCAGGTTGTTGTTGACCACTAAGAGATTTCAGAACTTTCTCAGAAGTAATATTCGAAACAAGTGTTTCGTCTAAATCGACGCTGTGTTGTTCTTCTGTTAGACACAGTCCATCGTTCTCATTGAGTTCGTAAATTTCAAACTTCACTGACTTCGTTTTATTCACTTCTGGTACTGCAGTATTTTCTACGTAAGGAAGTTTTTCCCATACCACGTTTTCCATATTTTCCCTGGAGGATGGTATCTGAATTATTTTCACATGTAAATCTTTCGGCCTGTTGAGCTTAATTGACTCCATTATCCTCAACTAATTTTATTTCCTTTTTAAACTTGATCTCAAATTTCTTAATAATTAAAACTATAAACTAAAATGACACGCTAAAACTTAAAACTATTAAAATACGATGAACTTTGTTTACATCTATCAGCTGTTGCTCGCACACCTTCATTTGTTTTCAGTACTACCAGGAGCATTACGTACTGAAATTGCTGATTTTCCTTCCTTCCCCGAAGCTGAAGATCGAAGTGTCGTTAGTTAAATTCGGAGCTTGAATTGACGTAGGAAGGTAGCTTACGCACAAAAGCCCCATATTGCCATCTTTCTAAACAAATTTATGTAGTATAAAGTTACTACGAAAGGCAACTTGTTCTTTTGTACAGTATCTTATAATGTATAATGCGAAAAGCTTTGTCGATCCAGATAGTACAATAAACTTACAGCAAGTTTGCAACAAGTTTGAGATGTCAAGCCTTGAGATTTGCAGCAAGTTTGGCATTGCAAGATTTCAAACATACAGCAAATTTGATAGCTGACAAACTATAAGTGTACACTTCCGTACAAACCTGTCTAATTAAAATGCTAGTAGACCAACATCGAGCCTGTGGTGGAAAAAAGACCAACTGTCTGCACTGGGATTCGAACCTATAATTTTCCAATTTGTTTGTCGTCCGTCATTGTAGCTACCACGCTATGAATACATTTCTGAGTGGTCTTTTTACTAGTTCTTTTATATTACGAAGACTTTTTTCTGAAGTACAGTCATGCATATGGGCTAGAGTTCGAAACTGGGGCGGCTAATTGATCCTGTGCTAGAACTATGAAGGTACCTCAGGAATTTTCACAAGCGACCTCAGGAAAAATACACACATTTTTTATTTACCTATACTTAAAATTTTTATTCTTTTTACAGTATCTCTCTACAATCCTTCAATTCTAATGCTCCTTGCTTCTAATGCCTTGTTTACTTTACTAAGATTGTTACCATGGTAAAAATCATGGTTAAAATAACTTACGTTTAGATTACTGGTTTTAACTTGGTTAGTGTGCTTGTACTACCATTGTCAGTAAAGAAATGGGTTTCTGTATAATAAAGAATCTGCTTGTTACACGGGAGAGGTTTAAATTATTAAATTACAAATAATGAACACAAATGAATTGATTGTAGCGTAACATTTTGTAGATTAATTCTGCCACTATTCTTTTATACTTTAAAAGTGATTCACAGCACTAGGATGCTATATTTCGATAAAGAAAGAAATAAACTCCCGAAGTGAGCCGCGCCTAATGACTAACTTGCGTTTACATTACTAACGTAACAAGATAACCGTCGTAAGTTGACGCTGGTTAAAGTTGAAACCCGCGTTATACCTTGTTTACATTACTAACATCTCACCATGGTCAGTGTTAACCGAGATCATTTTAGTAATGTAAACCCCAGTTACCGTTAACGCGGGTCTCCATTTTAACTAGCGTGAACTTACGACAGTTATCTTCTGACGGAAGGGTTGATTTTCATGAAAGCTTGCGTTGTTTGCTTTGCTTGCGATTTGGATGAATAACAAATTGAAACACGTGTTACACTTACCTTACAATAAAACATGCAATATTACATCTGTTTCAATTGACTATTCATCCAAATCGCAAGCTTTCATGAAAATCATCCTTTAGTAATCTAAACGCACGTTAGTCATTAGGCGCAGCTCACTTCATGAGTTTCTTTCTTTCTTTATGAAATTATATAGCATTCTAGTGGTGCGTATCACTTTTAAAGTATAAAAGAATTATGGCAAAACTAATCTACACAATATTACGCTAGAATCAATTCATTTGTGTTCATTATTATAGTTTAAACTTCTACCATTTAACCTTGGAGTATGGAAAAAGGAGATTCCTTACCCTAAGCATGTAACCGGTTTCTTTATTTACAATGTAGATAACCAAGTTAAGTTCCATAGTCTAAACGGAGTTATTTCAACCATGATTTTTACCATCGTAAAAATCTTAATCTAAGCAAGGTATTAACGGTAACTGGCGTTTACAAACGTTAACCATGGTATGATCATCATGCATCAATGACTGAGTTACAACGTTTGAGAAGATTTACTATTCCATTCAAGGCACCACTACTGTTCATCTGTCGAATGGCACGGGTAACGTTCGTAGAAAGCTCTTCCAAAGAAGGAACACAACGTCCACACATACTTTCTTTCAACTTTGGAAATAAGTCGAAGTCTAGTGAAGTCATGTCAGGACTGTAGGGCGCATTAGGTAACACTTACCATCCGTATTCGCGCAGCTTTTTGGTTACAACATTTCCGAGGTGCGGGCGACTGTTTTCATGGAGAATGAATGGCCCAGCCTCGAGCAACTAAAGTCAAGTTTTGTGTATTTTTCTGCGCAGTTTTTGAATGGGTTCACAATAATACACTGCTGTGACACTTGTACCACATGGATCTGTCATAATGACTCCCTGATGATAATTTTTTGTAAACAGTTCTTTCCAACATTCGTAAGATGACTTGTCATACAAAAAACTACACATTTCTTTATCTCCTTCATGAAATCCCCAACTTAGGCTGCTAGGGCAGAATCTGAAGATCTACTTGTAAGCGACTGAATGTTGCCAATGATAGCACAACATCGGTGTACACCGTGCAATAAAAACCGATGTGCGTTCAGCTTGACTAAGATTTTCAGCATAGGGATGGTATCGAGGTGAGACGAGACTGACACTAGTTTCGTTCTAGTCTCGAATTTTTGAAAACAGTCTTAGTCTCGTCTCGACCTGAACATTTCGGTCTTGGTCTCGGTTTCGACATATTAGTCTCGGTCTCGTCTCGAAGTCTCGAAAGACGATAGACTCAAAAAAGTTGCCGTCTTTTGACTTATTTGTAATGGGCACGCAGGATTTCCTATTTCAGTACAAGAAGAAGAATATTAATATGACATTAACATAATTATGTTACATTGTTAGTTTAGGGTTTAGATTAGAATTAATAATCTGAAATAGAGAGAAAAACATTACTATTTTAAACTAATAAAGAATCATTAATTAGGAGATATGGAATACCAATAAATGAGATAGATAAATACGGGGGATATTTCTATTATGGGAACGTATCCATGTTAGGTCACAAATGCGAAACTGGTATATGTAACACAAAAGTGTTGCTATTTCTAAATTATATTTACATTGAATGAATGACTATTCCGTTTTGAAATTTTCTACCAGAGAGATTTTATAGAAATAAATGTACGTACACTATGTGACAGAATTTTTAGTTATTGCCAACTTTTGTAAGGAAATAATCCCATGCAAAAAAATAAATAAATGAAAATACAATTTAGCGAGCTCCGCACGAAAAAAATTGTTTACACTCTTGACTTATTAAAACAAACAATTCACATGTTCATATATATGGATTACAGATTCACCATACATTAACGCAAGAAGGAAAGATCAAAGTGTGTTCCAGGTAGGCGCTACTTTAAAAGAACAGCATATTGCGAATCTTAAAAACTGGAATAATCACATTGGAATTTGAAATAAATCGTGTTATCAGATTAAAATGTTATTGCAACAACAACAACAAAGCATAACTTAATAGATAAAAAAAATAACTTTACTGTATCTAAGACATAATATGTCTTATATCCCCTTATATCTTATGCCTTATATCCACTCATATATCCTCTCTATGTCCTTCTCTCTAGGATTTTCAAAGCAGGAACTACAAAGGCTACGAAGATAGTGTTGTTGGAAATATATCGTCGAGACGAGTTCAAACCCGTACAAATAATCCGGGTTGGATCAGTAAGTCTGGAGATGAGGGTATCACCTCCACCTCGTAACTTTTAACTAAGGAACTACTAGGACTACGAATGTGCTTGAGCTGTCGTTGGTAAGGTATTAATGAGACGAGTTCAAACCCGTATAGATAATTTAGATTGGATGAGTGGATCCCGAGAAATGGGGAGTATCCATTTCCCCATAGTAATTTCCAATTCAGGAGCTACTAGAGCTACAAAGGTGGTTGTGGTTGAAGTGTCGTTAAAAAGGTCTCGGTGAGACAAGGTCTAGTCTCCATAGGTCATCCAAATAGGACGTCCAACGCTGAACCCTGGCGGTGTACACGAGTATGTAGTCCCACGACTGAACTCCGACGTACTTGTTTCGTTATAGGCCTACGTAGATTTAAAAAAAAAACTAGATTATCTCCATTTATTATAAAGTACCGGTAACTATTGCAAAAATCTTTCTACTTTTTTATTTTTTTTTAAAAGTAAATACTGCAAGAAAAGACCTGTATTTGAATTTAGACAGACTTCGTACCGTGTACTTTACAGTCTTTACGGTATCAGTCTAGTAGAGTGTCAAGACAAGTAAAATACTATCACCAGGGAGAAAGCATGGGGATGAAAATTGGCAGAAGAAAATAAATTTCTGAATTTACCTGTCACCGAATCAGTCTCCAAAACATTTATATTATTGGTAAAAGACAACAGAAAATAGTTTGACATTGCTAACTACAATATAACATACTAAATAAAATTTATCAGAAGGAAACTAATTCTCATAAGACTCCTTCTATTGTAAAAGATCATAAACAAAAACATTAAATTATTATTATCGACATTCATGAAAAAAGCTTTTAGTCTCGATTGAGCGAATCTCGAGAGGCAAGTCTTGGTCTCGTCTGGAGGGGTAAATCTCGGTCTTGGTCTCGTCTGGAGGGGTAAATCTCGGTCTTGGTCTCGTCTCGAGTAAGTCTCGATGCGTAGAGTCTCGGTCTCGTCTCGATTCCTAGACCTTAGTCTCGGGCTCGGTACCATGCCTACTTCAGCATGAAGTATTATTCTTTTGTGTGCTTCCTTTTGGATGCATTGGTGAAGAACTTTGTTGGTATTCAAAGCTGTACTGTATTGAATCATTTCTTCGTCGTTACTATCCCTGCCGACTCGAGATACGATTTTTGCAGCAAGTAGAGCCAAGAGTACTTTCTTGTATTCATAATTGCACAAAACGTTTTCTCCAATTTTTGGGTACTGGTGTGTTTCTTGAAACTTTCCACTCCTGAGAAATCTTGTATCTGTTTTCAAGCAGATCTACATACAAACAATATCAATACAATTTGCGGTCTGCTGTCCATGTTAGCAAGTTTCTCTGCGTACTCATCAAATGGTTGATTTTCATGGCTGAAAAATTCATCCAGATCAGAACCTTACTGTGGACAACAAATATATAATTTAGAAAAGAGGGGAATATTACTGTATTTTTGCGTTTCTCATCGTCAATTCAATTTTCTTCAGGAGTTTTAAACTTCAATAATTTCACTTGATTACGTTTGATGGGCTTGTCAATTGATATTGTTTGCTCTTCAAGTCTGTTACAGACGAATTTCTTAAACTTCTACATTCCATGAACTTTTAAGGTTACTAAATCTGCAACCCCTGTTCTAGAAATAATACATTTATCATGTAGATTTCGAAGGCCTTTGTTGTTGCCTTCAAATGGGTGGTCTAAATCCTCACCAGTGTTGATTAAAGTATTGACATGTCTGACAAATGAAAACTGGGTTTTTGATGAGGATCAGTGGGTGTTACTTTAAATTTTTGGCACGCTTTTTAAATCTCCTTTCAAGCTCCTAAATTTTCTTATACGTCCAGCAAACACACATTGCATCTAACATCGTGGTTGTCCAATAGTCCCACAACCTCCTTTGCTCTTAACTCGAGCATTACACTGTTCGTGCGCCTGATTTGTCGTTGTTAAAACATTTTCTCACTAGTGTTAGGTGTAAGGTACCTTGATGTGAGCTCTTCATGAATCTTGTAATGCAACTGTGACAGATTTTTCATGTTTGACGATGGCACTGCAAGCCACCTGGCATTGAGCAAATCTTATCAGAAACTTAACATGGAATTCAAAGTTGGAACTGCGAATTGATTTTAGAAATTCAAGAACCGAGTCTTATAATTTTATCACAGTTCTCCACTATGCAAACTGATGGATTGTTTCACAATTTTACTTTGTACAAATCATCAAACATGAGGCTCATAAACAATATCCTTTTCTTCACACTCACTAATGTGATTATCGTAAGTTTGTCTTGTTAAGAGAAACTTCACTTCGTGTGGATACCTCATCCTTGTAATGTGACGCACCTCAATATAAGATGTTACTTTACCAGAAGATGTTATTCCTGGGATTCATCTCTCAGAAAGATGGAAAGAGGACATCGATTGCTCTAGTCATTATGCACAATCGTAGGTGAGTTCCATTTTGTGTTGTTCACACGTCTATGTGCACACCAAAAAACGCGTAGAATTTTTGCACGTACCAAATACAAGAACACAAAGATTAAACCTAGCATCTATATATCCCATTGCTTCATGAATGCTAAAGCCAAAATTGAAGGCTGCAAGCATTATAGAGTTTCCATATATTTTTTAACCGTAAACTCTTTAAATTTCAGGGTATGTGCTCAAGACTTAGGGAGGTGACACCCCCAATTGGCAGAATGTCTGAAGCCAAATTAAGGTTATAAAGCATGTTAAAACAATGTTCATGCCTATTTTATCCTATTCAAACTATTCTTTAAAGCTTCACTGATGTTTTATCAATATTTAATATGTAGTTTCTAATCTTCAAAAATTACATCTTTTCAAGATGGCGCTCATTTTCCAATATGGCTGCCATAATTTTTGGACCCCACCTCCAGATTTATTCTCTTAAGTATAAAGATATGTTCCTAAAAGTTTTCTTTAGGAATGTACAATTTCATTGCTAACTTTCCCACTACAAGGATTGATTTCTTTTCATTTTTTTGGCCTAGCGCAGTGCTGGGAGGTATTATTATTATTATTATTATTATTGGATGTTTATTAAGTTACCGTACTGATTTTCTTTGTCCAGTCAGACGATGGAATTTTAGCCTGGTAGGGGCGAGGCCAGGGCTGAAATCTACTCCACTCCTATGTCCGTGTTCATGGCAGTATCATTCCTACAAGGAAGTCTGCCAGGGTCTACTTTAAAGACCACCGCATACATAGAAATATCTACTGTTAAATGTTTTTCGGTAGTATTTGTCTGTGGCATCCACATTGTTATGACGTTAGACCAATGAGTTTTACCAAGTAGTAGTCTATAGTCATTGTTATGGCATGTGAAACTAGCGGGCACTCATAAAAATATCGTTTTACAAAATGGACTAAATATTTTGTGTGATGTTTCAATAAGGGTTTTGTTACTATGTTAATATTTGATTTGATTAGTATTGAGACTGTGACTTGATTACAAACTCTATATTGTTCTAAAGGTGTCTGAGTACTCCCATCTTTCATAATGAGTAAGTTGTTCACTTAATTAACTTTCCACGTTTGTGTTTCTATTGTTTTTAATCCTTCTGGGTTGACATGTTTATATGATTACCTTGATTTTGAACTGGTTCATCAGATAAACTAAGATCAGTAGTTCTAGGACTGTCATTTCTCTGAAAATATGATTTGCAGCATCGAGCAAAATGATGGTCTTTATGACACCACCTACAAATAGCATTCTGAGCGGGGCAGATATTTCTTATTCTATGAAACAAACCACATCTTCTACAACTATGATTATCTTTATACCACATTCGAGGTCCATCGTTTCTTCTTGCATGATTGTTACTTTGAGTATGAGTAAATGATGCTGGTTGAATCACATTACCATAAATACTATTTAAATCTAACCCAATCTGATTTGATACCATTGTGTTTTCAGATCGAAGAACATAATTAATAGTATGGTTTAAAGTTAAGCCTTGCGTAATTAATAATGAAGTTTGCAAATCTAAATTCTGTAGCCCAATAATGAATTTGTTGAGCACTTCCGCTTCAAGATTCTCGCTAAAATTACAACTAATAGCTTGCGTTTTGAGCTTGGCTACGTAATCTAAAGCATCCTACCAGGCTCTGTTTAATGCGATAAAATATATATCGTTCTCTTTTAACCGTATCTTGTGAAATTCCATTGCTTACAAGTACCCACCAAGTACCGATTTTTGTCTTGAAATAGTAGAATATAGTCAAAATCTGGAATATTGTGTCTTTTAAAGCCATTCTTATAAACAAGTTCATATTTGTACCACTAAAACTGATTACTCTCCTTTGAAGTTTATCTACTCAAAACCATCTCGTACGCCAAATGTGACTATGTTAATATTTGATTTGATTAGTATAAATGACAGGTTCGATTCTGGCCGACTGAATGATTAGTGATTTCATGAGGCATGTGGGTAATTCTCAATTGGATTCTTTACCAAAGTACAAATATGCGTAGCTACTATACTTCGTTATATTACACATCAAATTCTCACCATTTGTAATTATCTTTATTAACAAGTAGAGCCTCGTTGACATACTCAATATTTGTTGAATATCGAAATCTGATCCATGAGCAGAAATGTAGGTAACAGTGAATCCCTGTATTACATATTGATCGTATACTGATATACTGATCGTATACACGTACTGATTCGTATCAACCACAATTGATACGAACGCCCATACAAAATATATGTGAGTTGATTTGAAGTTCCTTCCAAAATTCTAAAGTTAAAGAACAGCTTCGAATTTCGTTAGTCTTTTATCAAACAAAACTAATGAAAAGTTTTGGTTTGAAACACATTATTAAAATTCAAATGCGTTCACATTTCTATATTATAACAGGTTTGTACCAGATATAAAATGCTGTAATGAAGTACATGGGATGTATGTGCTAGGGTGTAGTTTACATGTAGATTGTCCAATGATGTTACGTTCGAGTCTTGCTTTGGGTTAAGGATACCGATTGACAGATGAAATAATATACTAGGGGAAGTCAGAAAGGAAGAGTTCCTAATTAATATCTAATTTTATATTCCATATATTGAGCTGTTTCTTTGTTAACAAGAACTTAAAGCCTTGCCTGCCACATGGCAGCAGTTTTCTCGTTCAGTGATAATTACGTGACGGAAATTCAATGATAATCACGTGATTGCGAGAGATAAACAAAGGAAGACACGTCCTTCCACGTCAGAACATATTAAGAAGACTTTGCGATCTGATCGCAGAGCGACTCTGATTGAGTTGGAAGAACAGTTTTATCTCTGACGTTATACAATTTGGGACATTGTGCTTGTAAGCTTGGAGGTACAGAAGAGTGTGTTGCAAATGTGTTCTTCGACAACTGATAGTCCACGCACGTAGTGCAGTAGTAGTTTTTAATATGTACTATGGGGGATTTAGGGTGCACTGAAACAACTGGTGCCACCTAACAGTCAAGGTTTTAACTTCATCTCAGCCAAAAAGCAGTTCAATATCCCGAATATAAGATTAGATATTAATTAGGGAACCTTACTTTCTGACTTCTCCTCGTATTTGATTCAACTGCGTATGTGTATGTGTGTCATTCATTATGTAGACACTTGTGCTAGAAGAGATTTTAGTAGTTAGTGGAACTGCTCTTCAATGACATATTTGATCTAACCTGTGAGTCCTACTATTTATACTTGATCGTACAAGCGAAGAACCTCGCGCACTTCGGCAACTGTAATATTTGATGTTGCCTCAGGCTAGTGTTTATTCTAAATACAAGAAAAATGGATGATAATACCTACTTAAAAAGACACACTCAGGTACCATCGCTGCATGCTTGTATCCCCATAGGTAGGGAACGGGGGACATTGGTACAATGCCATTTTTCTTTTTATGGAAAGATAATTTACAAGAAGGTTGTGTTTGGCAATACTGGGACAACATGTTTGATTTGCGTGAATACGTATCTCATCGGCCTGAGCCAAAGATGCCTAAAGGCTTTAAATGAATTAAATTCAATTCCGTGTGTAGAAATTAGTCTTGTTCAGCGTGATTTCATGGATGAAGCACAAAAATATCCACTTGGAATTACTCTAAATCACCCAGGTTTCTTATAAAATGCTGATAAGTTCGACAAAAATATTTGGTCATATTTTTTATATCATCCATAGAAGGCATTTGCTATGAATCTTTATCATGTAATGGTATTGCTGCGTGAAACACTTAAAGCTACATAAATAACAATAATTTTAAATTGTTCAGAATATGTGGAGCGCTACCTCCATTGCGTTCACAGCGCGTGTGCATCGCACAAAGGATACATTTGCTTTTTTGTTACCAGAAAAGTGTACAGGAACATATATGGAGAAATATTTTCTTAATGTATGCTTGTGAATTAATAGTATTCACGTGTTAATTAAGATGCTGAAATCAAGTCGTTACTGGTAGCAATCTGCCCAACAAACAGAAAGAAATTACTCAAAACAGAGAAGAATAAAGAAAACAGGACAGTGTTTTAAAATTATCCAAAGGATCATACCTTAAATGGAATTTGA
>JAGDQP010045734.1:4857-15510 GCA_022664845.1 Lepisma saccharinum
TATGTACATCACGGAAAAAAAAAGAACTCTTTGTGTCCTTTATTGACCTTTCGCAGGCCATCATTGTAGAAGTCTGTAGAGTACGATGAATACCACTGTCCCACTAGTTGAATGACGTCATTTTTGTCGTTAAATCGCTGAACACGCAATTCATTTTTCATCTCTGGGAACAACAAAACGCTACTTATGGCGAGATCGGGAGAAGAGAAAAAAACTGCAAGATTTCAAAGCCACGGTACCTTGATTTCTCAACCACAATTTGACTAGGCTGGTGCATTGTCCGTATGGAAACGAACACCTTTGGTGAACCCACCGTGCAGTCACCCTCGATATGAGTAGTTGGTCGTGAATATTTTTCCACACACTACCATAACGAAGTCTAGTTTCCTTGATGATCATTGGGATGGTAGCTGGCTGGTCTTCCAGGAGAAATCCATCATTTTCTTCATTGTGACCGCATCGACCGTGCGTGACGGTTTTCCAATCCTTTTCTCGCCTGTGACGGACATGTGGCCTTTTTGGAAATTACTTTTCCACCTCACAACAGTGTCATGTGGCGGGAAATGATTCCCATAAACAACATCATTTCATCATAAACTTGCCAGGCACTGTTCACCTTCAAATGCAGGAACTCTGTCCCACTGCGAGTTTCATCTTCTCCATCTTGCAGATTACTGACACCTAGTACAACGTATAAAGAAACGAAAGGACACAAGGAGTTAATTTTTCCTCCGTCATGTACATAAAGACCAGTAAATACACTGGCAAAATTTGATACACATAGCTCAATAACTTTCGGGTAATAATTGAAACTTTACGATCCCCCTCTTACTTCAATATAGAGAATTATTACTTCTCGATCAGTTACAAGCTTACCAAAATTTCTTCTTTTAAAAGTATGCCCTTCATTCTTTCTTGGAAAAAGGTAATAAATGTCTTTTTTAACAGTGAACGAAGGAATTTTTTTATCGTTTGTTTATAACTGCGGTGCGTCAAGGAATAAGCTACTCGTCACGGTAGTCACATATCATCATAAATGTTCTGTTGAAAGTTACAGGTCCTTTCAGGGCAAGCTAAACCCTCTCCATTCATCCCAAGGCGTCTCTTTTGTATACGTCGGGCGTTCCATTTGGGACCATAAATGAAACAGGTCATAAGTGCTATCTACTAAAGATGATGTGTATCGCGTATAGTGAAAAAATTATCTAACCTGGCTTTTTCTAACCCGTCTTCATCCCCTATCTCTTACTCGACATACTATCTATGATTTTTGTAGCAAAACAACCGTGGTGATACGGAAATAAATATGTCACTACGGCGTAACATTACCATGATTCCGATTCATGAACCTGTGACTTGTTTCATTCGGAAAAATCACGCCCGACGTAAGCTGAAGTAACACCCATATCGATCTTGCGCTTTCCTTGTTATCTCAACATATGATTTATCTTCGTTAATACTGTCAAGAAGTTGGATTCGTCTTCTTCCTCTTTTACCTTCAACCGTATCCCTCAGTATACAATCTCTGCGTAGTCAATGTCCTAACCAGCTTCTTTTTGTCTTCTTCCAATATTGTTTCTCTCTCGCTTATTCTCTTCAGTTTCATTTCGCGTCTTCTGGTACCATGTGCTCTTCATTTTCATTCTTGCCTATATCCACATTTCGAAAGCTTCTATATTTTCGTTCTTCACACTTTCGTAGAGTCCACGTTTCTGCTTCATACAAAAACATTTAATTAATCTCTTCCTCAACTGTTTGTTCATTGATACACAGAAGAGATGTTTCGTCTTAGTGAACGCCTGTTTCGCTATCTCATATCCTCACATGTAATGCTTGCTAAATACTTAGAACTGAATAGTTTGGTATATCGATTTATTCGAATTACCATCCATTTCGTTATATTTAAGTTTATTTTCATTTTATGTTCTTCGCGTTTTTTTTTTTCAGCTGTTTTAAGATTTTGTTAAGCGATGTCCTATTCTCTGTAAGAAGAACCATATCATCCGCAAATGCATTAGTTTTTCTTCTCCCGTCCGTAACTCTTGTTCAGTTTCTTGAATCTCTTCAATAGCTACCTGTTGTTATAGGTTCATGGATGCATGTTATGACTTTAAAGGTTTCATATTTTGTGATTTAATCTAATTTAAAGGCACAAGAGCTATCGTTCATGTCTTCCGATTAGTTTTTATTCAGTCCAGTTGATAATAGCGAAGTGTGATCCGTGGAGCTGATCGTTGAAGTGAATTAATGTGGTAATGTTTATGTCGAATGCGGAGAATATGAACCACGGATGGTAGCACCATTTTGTAAGCGGTACAGAGGATGCTATATCATCATAGTAAATTTTTCTGTATTTGATATTTTTTTTTTTACATTCAAAGAAGTTTAAACATTGTTTTTAGAACATGATTTTATAGTTGCAAATTTCTATAAATATTTTATGTCAACAACCTAATGTCATGGATTAAACGACTAAGCTAACAAACGTACGTATCTAGGTAAAAGAGTGCTGATGTATTCGATGATAGGGTTTGAGTTTGAATTTGATATTTAGCGACATTAAATTTATGCTTCGATAATTTACCTATCTTTTAATTGCGCCTATAAAGCGTTTGCCAGAGTGCAACACTCCGGGTCAAATAGCAGAATCAAGTTTCGCCCCGTCTAGAGTAGCGAATAAATCCTGGGCCATAATTGGGGATTTTGATTCATGTTTTTATTTCAAGTTACGTCATCGTCCAAGAGTATGAATAACAAGTACCCAGTATTCCTGAAGATTAAGGAATGTTTAGCTTAAGCTTGTCGGTCGATTTTAAAGAAGAAACTTTTAGCATTGTTATGGAACTTGACAGAGGTGGAAGTCCCGCATCATAGTATTTATCCAGGTTGATATCCTGAAGGAAGAGATCCAGTTCTACTATTACTACAACTATCTATTATACTGTTGAGACTTCTTTTCACTTCTTTCCGTTGAATATTTTTGTGTTATGGTAAAGACAGATCTCTTTATTTGTCCTGTAGCACTTCTTGAAGCAGACTTCTATTTTCATTAACAAAAATCAAAACCTCATGACCCTATTTGAAACACAATTTATTATTAAACTCGCGTATTAAACACACAACACAACGTTCCGATTACGCCTGTAGCCATTTATCAAGTTTTTTTTTTATTCTTCAAATATTTGAATTTTTATTATTGTCGGACCATATTTATTTGTTGAGAACGTTATTTTTCCTTTTTTCTCTAATTTTATGCATATTTATGACGTTTTTCCATTCTTGGTTTAAACTTCCACATTTATTCTTATTAAGATTAATATAAAGCAACGATCTCCAACAAAAGATGGCAGCACTACCTCCGTCAGTTGAATGTTATTTATGGCATTTAGGCATCTAAGGCTCAGGCCGGGATAGGGAGGGCAAAGGATTCGGGAAGGCGTCGACCAGGGTCTATGTTGAAGGGGCCATCCTAGCATTTGCCTGATGTGATTGAGGAAAAACCTCAGTCAGGATGGTCGCCCGCTGGAATCGAACCAACGACTTCCCAAAAACTACGCCAACGCTCTACCATACTACCTCCGTATATGGCAAATGTATGTTTATCGTTGCACGTATGGCAATGCTGCTCCAACAAATCCAAGCCTAGATAGTTCTAACTTTCAGCAGATTTAGCCAATTCATCTGTAAGATTATTAAATCGTGAATAACTATGAGCTCTAATTGATCCATACAACGTGAATCGTGCGCTTTTGTTTAATTAGAGTGTGATATGCGTATAAGGAATTGATAACAAACGGGTTAGTTTTAAATAATTTGAAGTCTGGGGCACGTAGAGCTTGAAAAGCTGCTTGAGAGTCTGTTAATATTGAGATCTTTTGTGAGTTAATCTTTAAAGCATATTTAAGGGCTAAATATATGTTGTAAATATTGACGTTTCTTTGGTTGTTCTTTGTGTTGATTAGCAGGATCATATATGGTGGCGGCTGTTGCTTCGTGTGATTTCGACCCGTTTGTAAAAATCCAGTGATAATCTGTCCATTTATTATAATATTCTTGAATACTGTTATAATTTGGAATGGGAGCATCTATCCGAGGGAAATTTGTGAAATAAAGAGTAAAGATTGGATTGCTGCGTGTAATCAGAAGTAGATCAAGCTCGTTCTGTAAGTTGGTATATGTTTTATACCAAATGTTACTTCTAGTATTGTGTCCATTTCTTTGTACTCATCTGTTGTGATTATAAAATTCCATTATTTCTGCTTTTGTATTTGTGTGACACATTTTCAATGTTCGATTCATCTTTTAATATGGATTTAACGGAGAAATATTCTTTTCCTAAAACGAAGTGGTAATTCACCAGATTCTGAATAAACATAAAGATTAGGTGTGCTTTTCATTAAACCTAAGCTACGCCGTAGGAATTTTCTTTGAATGATTTCTAGTTGGTTGAGCTGGAAGAAAGTTCATAACCAATTCAAGAGTTCGATCAATGGCAATTTTTAATTTTCTTTCTTGTTCATTGTTGATATTGCTTCATTGTTATATATTTTAATATTCACAACAACAGTCAAGCGATTTCTACAATGAAGAGAAACGAAAATAAAAAAATCGGCATTGCTCGAACTCTTGTGAATTGGCTATGAACTTTCTTCCCTGAAAGTTAGAACTCTCTAGGCTTGAATTTCTTGGAGCAGCATTAACATTTCGTACAACGATAAAAATACATTAAACATATACGGAGGTAGTGCTGCCAGCTTTTGTTGGAGATCATTGCTTTACATTAATCTTTAATATTATTCGGATTGTAGCATATGCGATATCCTGTGCTATTGTTGTCTATGATGAGCTTCATCAGTTATATTCGTAGCAATTTCTGATTTAATTTCTTTATTTTTAATCTACCTTAAGTGTTCTAAATATCTTTTCTTTATGTGTCTTTTGGTTTGGCCTGTATATGTTTTTCGAACCCAGACAGTGAACCCCTTAATTTCTTGTCTGGCTTTGTTGATACTTGAATTTGGTATTCCTTGAGTATCCTTCCAATTTTATTCGTAATTCTGGGGTTCGAACCTCTGTGATGGCATCTGCGCAAATATTAATGTATCAACTTACTGAATCGGAACTGACAGAGGTCGTGAGCTATTAGTTGAGCAAATAACAAAGCTTAGCAAAGCATTCGATGGTTTTATAAGTAGAACTTTTGGAGAAGTAAGAAGTAATGATTTTGGCCACTTGAATCAAAACTACAAGTAAAATATAGTGGTGTTGAGATTGTAATTTTCGTTTATTTCAGAGGGCATCAGAAGCTACCAGTGCAGGTGTGAAATTATGCCCAGCAGCTCAATGGTATAAAACTCACTTTCTTGACGTAAGTATAATATATTATTCTTTTATATTATTAATTTAGGAATATTCATCATTATTATTATTAGCGTTCTGCCGAAACCGGTAGGTCCTTTAAGTCAGGTTAAAAGAGTGTCCTCTCCATTCATCTCATGATTTATTTTACTAAATTTTCGCAAGTCGTTGGATTTGTCTTTTTTCCTTCAGCTATACCTTCAGTTGCATCCTTTAGTATAGAACAAGGTTTCTGAATGTGGGGGTGGGGGGCGCGGTCACTCAGTTGGTAGAGCACTCACCTCTGGTGCTAGGGGTCGTCGGATCGATTCCTGCTCATGCCATGTGGGCTTTATGGTAGACAAACAGCGTGTGCGTGGGTTTTCTCAGGGTGCTCCCACTTCCTTCATTCCACAAATTCATCCCATCATCATCCATACGGCCTGAGCCATAGTTTCCTAAAGGCCTTAAAATAAATTCAAAATCAAATTCAATGTGGGGGCTCGCGGGTCTGCAAAGGGATCGCGAGGTATGTGTGTGTGTGTGTATTAAATAGCCTCCTGAAGGCTTCAACACACACAAAGTGAAACGAAACCGCTTATTATGAAGAAGAAAAGTATTTTGGGGGGTGGGGGGCCAGAAGACATGGTAAAAGGGGAGCGCGGTATGAAAATTTTTGAGAAACTTCGCATCCAGAGTCCTAACCAGTTCCTTTTTATCTTTATTGTCACGAGCATTATTCATCCCTCGTCTAGTCTCTTCCTCTTTACGCTTGTTTTGTGTCAAGCTGATTTTTTTACATTCATCTTCATATCTCCATTTTGAAGTCTTTCAATTATCATTCATCACTCTCATTAAGTCCGTATTACCTCGGGGTGGCCGAGAGGTTAGCGCGCTTGCTTCTGTGCGCGTGACCAGGGTTCAATTACCGCTGGGGTCCATTCAACTGAGTGGTTCGGAACTCAAAAATTGTAGGTCTCGTTCTTAGAAGCTCACCAGCTTGTTTAGGACGTTAATAACAATTCAAATCGTAAGGTCCGCATTTCGGCTGGATATAACACAAGGATATTAGGAGCAAATTTATTTTGTTGTTTCCTGAGTAATGTTCTTCTTACTGTGGATGAAGCTTTATTAATATATATTTAAGAACGACTTTATGGAATCCTGTGTGCGTTCTGTAATATTTAATTGCCTTAGGTTAACTAACGTATATTCTATAGAACTCCGGGGGAGTATCTAAACTTCATCCTTCAAGCGCAGTTGTATGGTAATGCTATGTTAATCGAGCTTTTGAAATTGGCAGCATATATTCTAAAGTCGAAGATGATTATAGTAAGCTGATACCTGAATAAAACACATCGGACTGTAAGTGAAAGGAGGATGCAGACATACACTCTTTAGTGGGAAATTAAAAGACCGTAACCATTCAGTAACTCCACATGTATTATCATGTACAGTAATACGATGTTTGTAGTCTACATAGCTAATGTGGCTCTATTTATTTATTATACTACAAAACTATATTTTTATCGTCCAGCCAACTCAAGCACTACATTAAAACTATTCTTTTCTATTCCTACCTTTTTTACCATCTTATATATATATATATATATATATACCCTTACCCATCCGTACCACACCAAGAATGCGATTCCTTTCTCCCTTGCTCTTAGAGAACAACGCCTGAATTCCACCACCTCTGCTGCTGAAACTTACAACTAACGCCTCCAGGAGGCCCTAGCTAACCGAGGCTATCCATCTAACCTTGTAACCAAACAGATTCGCCGTGCATCCTCACACACTTAACCCACTCAAAAACCTCCAACCCATCTGCGCTAATCACCCAGTTCCATCCTTAACTAACCAAGGTCAAATAAATTCTACACTCTTTATTTCTACATTCTCCAATCTGACCCAGACACAAGATCAGTATTTCTCACCAAACCGAGATTAGTTTTTCAACATCTACCTAATCTTAGAAACATCTTGGTCAGTACGAATTCTTTCTCGCCACCACCGCAGATCGGCGCCCATACATGCAAAAGACCCAGATGTAGGACCTGTTCCATTTTCATTACTTCTCCCATAGTCACTATCATTATTGCTAGTAGCTGGTACACCCTTAATCCCAAGGATACATGCCACACCTCTAATGTAATATACATCCTCACCTGCAAGTTCTGTGATGCCTTTTATGTGGGGGAAACAGGGTGTGCCCTATTAACAACCATCGTTACTTTTACACTGTCAACAAATCGGATGCCCCAGTCTCCTTACACACCGAGTCTCACAACACCAAGTTTGACCTATCTTTCCTGGTTGCCATAATACACATTTTACTCCTTACGACCAGCATCTCAACACGCCGTCTGTGGGAGGGCGCCTTTATTCATGATTTGAACGCGAAAATGAATCTTTGCCTTAACCTTCAATAACTCTAAACCTCTCGTTTGCCCTGGATTTTCAACACTTTTCCTTCCACAATTGTATCCCGAACTTACAGTTGTACAGTAGAAGTGTGAAATCATAGCATTTCTGAATATCCTGCTTCCCTAGCGACGGAGACTTGGAGTATAACAGCTTCAAACAATAGCAGATGCGTGAAAAATGTGTGTTTTTTGAACACTGAGCGAAAGTTCCGGCCTTAGAGCTCCTGTAACACACGTAATTTATTGTACTCTGCTGTTGGAATTCGTTGTCATGGTAACCGATGAGGCGCGCTGAGGAGGCCTCAGATGGAGGAATTCTGGGTAACCAATCAGCGAATCGTGGCGGTTGACATTCTACTCTCATGCTCCTGAGTATTGATCTACTGAAACTCAGGCTGCTCTATATGCTAGACCATGGCCGCCGGTATATATTAAAATCTGTTCTGTATTATGGAAAGTAATTAATTTGTTTTGTGAACAAGAACAAGAATTTACATATATTTGTATGAAATATACATGAGGCCTGGCCTCACTTGCCTCACCCAACGGACCGCTTCTGCATCACTGCATTTTTTTGTCCTGGATTTTTATTGTTAATCTCTCTAAAGTTGTTTTATTAATTCAATACCCCCGTTGTGCTTTTAGTCGCCTATTGTGACACGCAGGAAATATACTTTTAAAAAATCCATATCACATGTTTATAACAGTTCACACTAAACGTTATGCTTTTTCTTATAAACTCGTGCATAATTCTGTTTTGTTGCAGGGTTTCAGATTACGAGTAATATTTTTAAGCTAAACCTCTGTTTATGTTTTCTTAAAATGCCTGTGTATGTACTTCTGGTCTTGCAATCAATCTTTGCAGTTTTCTTTGTTTCGAGGCGCTAAAATTAATTATAATTGAATATAGTTAATCTCACCATTGTCTACATATAGTCAGTAATTTTGGTCATTTATTTAGTCATGGAATCAGTGAGTGAGTAAGGTATGGAGTTCCGTAATACCCCTATTATTAAGATACTAGCTGATTTGCCCGCCCGTTGGTGCGGAGTGAATAAAATACATGTCACCCCTTCCCACGCGCACCCTAGGGGTGTTAGGGATGTGTTATCTAAGATAGCGGTTGTTAATGAATTGATAGTTATGCCAAATGTGACCACTTGGAGGTATTCAACCCGACGAATAACATTGTAGTTCGGGTTGCCGCGTGTTTTGTTTTTAAATTTTCCATTCTTGTTACCACCACCGTTGGATTTCAGTGGACAATTAAATGGTCGATTATCTCTGAAGATGATAATTTTTCGAATCAAAGTGATATAATAACTTCCCAGTCCGATCCAGTGTCTGATCATGTGCGAAAAATCATTCCAATCGGTCAGGCACTTTTTGAGTGATGATAACGCAAACATAGTCATTTTCAGTTTTATATTTTAAGATATGGAGTTCATTTTTCGAAGAAAACTCGAAATGCGGTTCGTAGTTTAGTTTCGTTTCAATGCTAAATGTTTAATGTTCATATAGCTATGTAAAATTTTCCATACAAATCAGTATACTTGTGTATTATATTTTATCCATAATAAAATTATACGTGTCTTATATTTTGCAGGAGGAGGAACAGGATTTACATCCTTGTGATACTTGTGTTGATGCTGCGAAAGGTAAGAATCCTCTATTCAAGTGAGAGGTTATTTCAAGTTTTTCTGAAACCCCAGTTCATGAGTTTTAAAATACAACAGCTTTCGTTTCTCCCAATTATAGTTTGATCACTTTTCACCTCTGGTGGGAAACGTTTGCCGTAGCTTGTAAGTTTTATTATTCGAAAATATTTTTTTTTTTAGATCAGTCTTCTCCTTTGAAGCCATGATGAGCTAGTTGGCATGTATATTATCACAAACAATAACCTTATGCAATTTTTTTACATCCTTTAAATATTTATGAGTATGTTTCATATCACCGATATCGATATGGAGACAATGTTGGTACTTTTCTGGAAAAAAAAAAATACGTTTTTTTTTCCCTTACATGTGATTTTTGTACGTCCCTTGATATTAAAGCTATAACTAAAGGGACGTTCTATTCCCGCTTACGGTGTCCGTCCCCAGATATTAAATTTCAAGGGGTAGAGAGGTCCGTGATGTGTCGTTGGGTAGGCCTTGACTAAACTAGCTCAGAGCCCCTGAAACTGTCCTGATTGGTGCAGTGGTTCAGTGTTGCCAGCCCTTTTTCTAAATAATAAATAGTTCAAATCGCTTCCATTCAGTTAGACATAGGTTCTTAACGAGAGCTAGTGCAGCGTTCCGCAAACTGTGGTCCGCGGAGGTGGTCATCGAGGCCTACCCTTGGACAGGCGCAGGATGCTCCGTTGAACCTACCAACTAATAAAACTGGTCTGCACTCGAAAATAGTTTGCGGAACGCTGCTTTAGTGTATTCTGTAGGTTTTATTCTCGTGCTTACTATTTTGTTTCGCTGAGCCTCTAATTAGTAATAAATAGGATTTGTGTATTATCGTTATCACAATTTCAGTAAGTCCGTATAAGTACATTGAAAAAGAAAATTATCACTTTAAATATTCTACTTAGAGTATAAATCATATCTAAATAGATTAGTTGTAAAACCATGTAGAGGATGCAGAATATATATGTATAGTATGGTCGGAAATAAAGCGTACCGCAAGTCGTAAGTCGAGGTAATAAAAGAAAAGCGGATTATT
Source organism: Lepisma saccharinum (assembly GCA_022664845.1). Classification (NCBI taxonomy): domain Eukaryota; kingdom Metazoa; phylum Arthropoda; class Insecta; order Zygentoma; family Lepismatidae; genus Lepisma; species Lepisma saccharinum. The sequence goes on from JAGDQP010045734.1 coordinate 15,336, forward strand.
TCCGAAGACCACCGTTTTTACCTATACTAGTTGCACGACGGCACAAAGATCTTATTTGTATAAACAGTTAAAGAATATGCTTTAGATTTGAACCATCCAGCTCCAAGCATACCTACGCTGAGGTTTATTAACGTGTACAGTTGTGTCATAGATGGAATGCAACACACGTTTTATG
>JAGDQP010045735.1:0-15510 GCA_022664845.1 Lepisma saccharinum
TTTTTCTAAATAAATAGGATATAAGTAGAAAGGGTTCCCCCCCATACAAAAGGTCCATTTATGATATTGAGGCCAGGAGAACATTCTGGACGCCTGGCAAAAGCCCGTCCCGCAAGCCCAGAAGTCTCAGACTGATGGAACACAGGAGCTTTTTGGAATGCCGGAACTCCGGCAATCCAAGAATCTCTAGGGACATGCCTGCCCCAAGGCAAGGAGAGCGAATATCTGCTCGTGATGCACGTCCCAGAAAGTGCACAACTTGTCTTGTGCAATGGATGCAAAGAGGCAGGGGTGGAATGCGGGTCCCCAAATAAAAAAAAATAAAAAATACAGTTCATGGTTGTGGGCCCCTTAAAACTTGCAAGGGCCTTTAGGATACGGATCAGGTCTCAAAATACAAAGTCTTAAGTATGTAAATATTGCTCCTTAAAAGAGTTTGAATTTATTAAATCCTTGTGCACTCATATTTTCTTTATTTGTGGCCTTTAGTCATCTAAGACTCAGGCTGGGATAGGGGAGGTGTTGGCCAGGGCCTATGTTGAAGGTGCCATCCCGGCCTGGTGTGACTGAGGTAAAACCCTGGAAAAACCTCAGTCAGGATGGTCGGGCGCTGGGATCGAACCCAGTGTACACTTATTATTCCACTTTGCAGGCGATTTGTGAGGGCTCTACAGTTGGCCTGCTGATATTATAACACCAACACTACCTTTATGTTGACCATAAGTCTTGTGTAATAAATTTGCTAATTTTACAATCCCAACAAGACCCTAACGCCACAAGTAGTAGCAAAAGTGGATTAAGTGGTCTTTACTGGGTAACATGACGCTTCTAAGACAAAAGGGCCGATGCGAGGGAGGGGGTCGCCCGTAAATTTCCGTGTTCCCGGCCCCTGGTTTCAATTTTCCTGGAGTCTTTGAAAGTAACTTGGGAGCAGTGCAGCCGTTCCACGGAGAGGTTTCACTGAAAGAAACCCTAGGCAAACACAAAGCTAGCTGACATGACAGTGCTTTTGAAAATTTTGGGCAGGGCTACGTATTAATAACTCACTTTAACATAAAATATCTTTTGTTTATCCACTGACCAAACTGTAAATATAACAGAGTCCAGCAGGATTTAACCTGGCCTGTCCAGGCCTCTGAGAACATTTAGCCTGGCCCGGGCAGGTCCGAATTGTGCGAATCTCTTCTGATTTGAATACAGGAACAACACCGAGTCATAAATAGCAATCTAGTCATTCCGAATATCTTCCAGATAAGGCGTCTGATATTATAACTATACTTCGACAAAGTGCAACTAACCAAAAGGATTTGATTGTAGAACTGTTACACCTTATTGGTACAGTGACAGCAGAACTTGGTTATCAATCAGATTTAAACAAATTAAGTTCTACGCTTAATCATATTAATCAGTTGATAGTATTAGGTCCTTCAGTTGTGCAAGAGTAAATTGAATTAGAATCCTAAAAAAAAATACTTTAAGGGGCATTTTAGTGGAACTTAATGGCACATATTACCAAACCATGGGCAAAATTATCCAGTGGAATTTACAATATTTCTCCTCGAAAAAAAAAAACGAAGAAAAACCAGATCTACTTATTTGATTTCAGACGAAAAACCAGATGTCCTCTGCTTATCTGGAGTTCATAATACCAACTCAGACCTTTTAATAATTCGGGATTACAATTTTATTTTATCCCCTGTAACACACAACTCAGTTGGACTTGCAGTGTACATTCATGAAATGGTCACCTATTAAGTTCAAATTAATCGTTTCGTTGACCTATTCAGTATCCGTAGGATAGAAGCTTTAGCTATTCAGACAAAATTCAATAACATTATTTTTATCATAATTAGCTTATATATACCTGGTGTATGCATAAGTTTTTGCCGGTTTTTTTTTTTTGGTAAAGAAAACACGTAAGTTTCAAGGGAAATTAATTTTGTTTTATTCAAAATATTGGCCATCAGCTTCTACACATTTCGCACATCTTTCAGGTAATTGATGCATACCATGCCAGAAAAACTGCTTGTCTTTTGCGACAAACCATTCGTCGAGCCATTTTCCAATGTCTTCGAAATTGCTGAAGTGCTGCTCTACCCATTGATGCGAAGAGGTGATAGTCAGATGGCGCCAGGTCTGGAGAGCACGCGGGTGCGGAAGGATGTCCCATCCAAGCGATTTCAAGGTGTCTTTCACTGGTTTTGCTGTGTGAGACGGCGCATTATCTTGTAACACAATCACTTTGCCATGTCTTCGGGCCCATTCCGGTCGTCTTTCGATCAATGCGTGATTTAAATTAATCATTTGTTGGCGATAGCGTTGTGCATTAACGGTTTCGCCGGGCTTCAAGAGTTCATAATACACAATACCGCTCTGGTCCCACCAGACACAAAGCATGGTCTTCTTGCCGAAGCGATTTGGCCTTGGTTTTGAAGGACCGGCTTCGCCAGGTAAAAGCCACGATTTTTTCCGCTTCGGGTTTTCAAAATAAATCCATTTTTCGTCACCCGTCACAATTCGATACAAAAAGGATTTTCTTTCGTGGCGTGAAGCAGCATTTCACAAGTGGCTTTGCGATTTTCCATTTGACGTTCATTCAAATCGTGTGGGACCTATTTACCCAGTTTATTAATCTTCCCCATTGCTCGTAAACGTCTGCTGATTGTTTCTTGTGACACATTTAATGCTTTTGCCAATTGCTGTTGAGTTTGAGTTGGGTCATCCTCCAATAACACCTGCAATTGCTCGTTTTCACACTTTTGTGGTCTACCAGAGCGCGCACTGTCTTTCACATTGAAATCACCACTTTAAATTGTCGAAACCATGTCTAACATGTTCTAATCGGTGGAGCGTGTTCACCATATGTTTCTACCAGCAAACGATGACTTTCAACAGCCTTTTTCTTTTGATTAAATAAGAAAAGCAATGCGTGCCGCAAATGTTCTTTTTCAGGCACAAACTTCGACATTATCACTGAACGATAAAACAAAGACGCTAGTGTTTGGCGGATTCAACTTGTGTGTGTTTGTAGTTTAATGTCAGACGAACAAAATGACGTATGTGTCAAATGAATATGCTGCGTACTTTTCGCTGGTGCCAGCTCTTAGGTAAACCGGAAACTACTTATGCATACACCTGGTACCGTCGAATAATAACACGCAACATGTTAGTGTTCGAGAACTCTCTTAATTTAGCTCGCAATTCTCACATCCAGATCTTCACAGGTTCTGGATTAGCCATCTAACAATTCTAGGTGATTTATATTCAGATGCTTTAAGAAAAACATTAGAGCAATGGTTTGATACAAATAATTTTACATTCATTAATAGTGGACAGGAAACTCATTTCCCTCAGAATGGAAACGCTCCCACTCCCAGTGTAATTCATTGGAATCTAGTTTCATCTCATGCTCACAAGGTTTTCTGGACTACTTCGGAAGATCTTTAATAGTGACCATGCTCCATGTATCATAACTCACTCTTTAGACCAGTGTTTCCCAAAAGATGGTCCGCGACATATTGTTGGGAAATTAGGTTTTGCCTTAAACTAGCCTTCAGTAGACATTATTGTATTAATTAAGAAAATCAAATCGTAGTTTGAATTAACACATTGGTGACGGGCACCAGAATCTTCCTTAGTATGTTGGTCATGTTTGTGCACCGACCCCGGAAATTTCAAATTTCGGCGAAACTTGGACTGAAGTGGCCTTAAGCTTAAGGTATTATCCGTATTCCAACGCTGAATTATCTGAAACGCAGCGTTTAATAGAATGTTTGAATGTGTCACTAGTGAATTTATTTTGTTCCTACCTTTGTTTTCTCCTTCTTAACAGACCCTTACAAATGTCTTGAATTTTTATCCCTCCACAATTCTTGTTAAACAAACGAATTTACATTATTCTCAAATTATTACTAAATGCAAAAGAATCTAAAATTCTACAACGGACTGACGAACGATAAATAAAATGAAGAAATTTATTGTTATGTATTGTGCAATGGACACGAGCTACAGAAGATATTCATTCTTAGGGTTACCAGACGTACCTTTTAAGGGTATATGTAGGCCCTACTCTTTTTTCCCAAGTCTGCCACTGCACAGAGTTAATGCGTGACATTATACTGCTAATGCACTTTAGTCAACTAAAATTTGGAATTCCCGGATTTTGATTATATAAATAGAAATTATTATTATTACTGCTATTAATTATTGATGTTTATCGCTAGTATTAAATGTGATCTGTCGTCATTGCAAAATGTAGATGTAGGCCTATTTCTTTTATTTTTTTCTACTTTTACAATCTGGTAACCCTATCATTCTGCAAGGTTTCTCTCCGCAGAGGAGACTGTTTTGAGAGGTACTACCACTATCTCAAACAATGCTAGCAACAGTGGTAAATGTTTATGTTAAATGTAAACTTCTTACAGTGTTTAGTTCGATTGTTATGAATGTTGAAAGTAATGTAAAATTGCTCTGACGCACCAAACACCATTACGTTCGTGGCAGTGGAAGTTTTGTCAAGTGTGCGCCGTGTGGTTTACAATAGTTTATAAAGGTTTATTTTTATCGGACAACGTATTAAATGCCGTACTGAAAAATGGACCGTTGGTTAAAAAGTGGCTTTTTAAAACGAGATAGGTGTACACCTACAGACCAAGAGGAAAAGGATTAAATAGATGGTCGAAGTAAAATGCAGGTGAGTTCGTGTGAACCTAACCCTTCTACAAGCAGCGTTAGGCCTACAATTAAAATTAGGAAGTACAATTAGACTATTTGGAGATTGGTTTCTCATATGCCGGAACTGAGGATAACCCAAAACCTCAGTGTATTGTTTGCTTTGAAGTCCTCTCCAATGAATGCATGAAGCCTGCAAAACTTCGTACGCATCTCGAGACAAAGCACCCGGAGTACAAAGATAAGTCACTAGATTTTTTAAAAATAAAGTTGGGAGAACTGAAAAATTCCAAAAAAGCGATGGCCTTGCATACTGGTGCAAATGTGAATGAAAATGCAACCCTTGCCTCTTATGAGGTTTCTCAGATTGTAGCAAAATGTGGCAAAGCTCATACTGTTGCTGAAGAGCTTATTCTACCGGCAGCTGTAATATTGTGCAAAAGAATGTTGAGTGATGCAGCCGCTCAATTAGTCAGTAGTGTCCCGCTCTCCAACAATACTGTACAAAGGAGGATAACTGATATAGCAAGTAATATTGAAGAAACATTGCTGACCAGGCTTAGTATGTGTGACATGTTCGCTCTGCAATTGGATGAGAGCACAGACAGATAAAAAAAAAGCAATAATGCTAGTTTTTGTTCGTTATGTATGGAAAGACCAGTTATTTGAAGACTTCCTTTTTTCTGGTGAACTTCTTCATACAACAGCAGACGATATTTTCTCTGCATTAAACTATTTTTTTTAATAAACATGACATTTGGAGAAAATGTGTCGGTTTATCAACAGATGGTGGAAAATCCATGTCTGGACACAAAACAGGACTTCGAGCACGTATTCAAGCAGTAGCTCCTAACATGAAATGGACTCATTGTTGCATCCATCGAGAAGCTTTAGTAGCCAAAAGGTTGCCTGAAATGTTGCAGAAGACGCTCAATGAAGTTGTACAAATTATAAACTACATAAAAACTCGACCTCTTCAATCCAGATTGTTTTCCTTGCTATGCAAAGAGATGGCCAGTGAACATGAGCAGCTTCTTATTCATACTGAAGTGCGTTGGCTCTCTCGAGGTAATATCTTGACAAGGATTTTTGAGCTTAGAGACGAGGTCCGAATCTTCCTTATCGACAGCAAGTACGTTGATTTTCTCAGTGACTTTTCTTGGCTGTGCATGACCACCTACCTAGCTGATGTGTTTGAACAATTGAATCTTTTGAACTTATGTTTACAAGGAAACGACGTACACATGTTTCAAGTTGAAGACAAAGTCAGTCCTATGGTAAAGAAGTGTGAGATCTGGGCAGTAAGAATCGATAAAGAATCTTTTACAAACTTTCCTACTTTGAAACAGTTCTTGGAATCTTCTGCTGAAACTTTGCCTCACCGGATAAAGGAAAAAATAATCGAGCATCTTCGTAGTTTAGCCACCACTTTTAGGGAATATTTTCCCGAGCCCAAACCCGATGATTGGTGGATTCGAAATCCGTTTAGCTGTGTCGAAATAGACAAAATTCTTAGCCTCTCAGAAGAGGAACAGGATCAACTTGTATCGTGCTGTAGTATCATGAAAAGTGCTCTTAGCGATGGAAAACTAGCAAACTTTTGGTTAACTGCTCATAAGGACTTCAGAGAACTTGGCGAGAAGGCACTGAAACATCTCGTTCCTTTCGCAACCACATATCGGTATGAATAAGCTTTCTCAACCTTGTGTTATATGAAAAACAAGTACAGAAATCGGCTTGACGTGCAATATGATTTCAGAGTAAAATTGTCAAATATCGAACCTAAATTTTTCAGAAATAATGAACTCTAAGGACGATTCCACTTATCGCACTAACAATTAAAACTGTTCGATTTGTCTTTTTTATAAAATAAATATGTGCCTCCCAAGCGTATTATTCCTAGCGTCCTACTTTAAATATTGTGTGTATAATAAAACATCATTACTTGTAATGTTGACTTGTACTGTATGACTGTTTTATTTTGTGCCCGGCCGCCACCTTACAAAACACCAGACTAAATTAATAAATAAAAAAGATTATGTTTAGGTAAGTAAATAATGAAGTTCAATTCAGTAAGCACTTATTAGAATTTTAATTTATGACTTGAAATCGATTTGGGATTTTAGGGGGTCCGCGACGAGTTGGCGAAGGTATGAAGGGGTCCTCGAAAAAAAATATTGGGAATCACTGCTTTAGACAATTCTGATACCTTTCAAACACTTCCAAACCACAAGTAGAATGAAAACAAGTGTAACTAGGAAAATTTCTCTGTAGTGGCTACTTTTCATTCTCACCAAAATGTCTATGAAATTAGCCATGACGACTTTGTCCAAATTTTGAGTTCTTCTCTTACTCTAGCATGTATTTACATTAACCACAGCAAAACGCAAATCACCTATACTTCATTAGTGGAATAGGGAATGTGAAGATGCCAAAAGTAATCCTAAGCTAGCACAAAAACGGTAAATTAGACAACCCACTCAAGCGAACTGATGTGAATTTAAACGAGCTGCAGAAATCTCAAACCGAATATTTCTTGCGCCACTATATCACCCAGTACAAAAATTTCTCGTATGTGCAAAGTTGTTAGTAATTTAGTGAAACCTAATTCTAATAAAGTCCAGGCAATAGATGAAACTTGGAAACAGGATTTTACAAATAATATTTTCAAACATAACCTGCCAGTCACAGCTCCTCCTCCTGAGGAAATACTGTCTTCTACACTACAGTCAAAACAAGCTCAAGCTTCTAATTTTATTTTATTTCAAATTATTTTTCAAATACTATTTTTTTTTTAGATAACATTTCTGGTTCTATTTGTGAGTTTCTATTTCTTCTACGTCAATATATTAAAATTGGATTTAATCTATATGTCCTGTAATTAACATTACGCATCTTGAATTGGCAATTAATTTTAATTTTATCTATGGCCTTTGTGCATCTAAGGGTCAGGCCAAGATAGGGAAAGGGGTGAGGATTCGGGAAGGTATCGTCCAAGGCCTATGTTGAATGTGCCATCCGAGCATTTACCTGGTACGACTGAGGAAAGCTCTGGAAAAACCTCGGTCAGGATGGTCGACCTCCGGGCTTGAGCCCACGACCTCCCGAATGCTAGGCCAACGCTGAGCTACGGCGGCTCGGTCAATCCTATACAGATTCCACCTTTAAAAAATTCGCCAGTACTCGTAATCTTTTGAGAATAAGGTAATTTGAATTTGTAACATAATATCCTGAAAAGGCAATAATGATAATAATAAATTTAATAATAATAATAATAATAGTCTATATATAAACAGACGTCGTGAGTCCTTACTGACTGACATATCAACACCCAGGTCAAATGGTTTAAGCTAGAATCTTCAAATTTATGGCTAATCTGCCTTTAACTAACCTATTTCAGTTATGTTCGGTAAGAAGCAAAAGAAGGGCATATTTTGAAAGTAGAAATGAAGAGAGAAGGTAATATATTACTTCAAAAAGAGAAAAAAATTCTGATTTGAAGTGGGATCGAACCAGATACTCTTAGAATAGCTGGCCAGTTCTTTATCCACTAGAACAATGTTTCCCAACCTTTTGCAGGCTACGGACCCTTGATTACTTACTAGTTTCCTTGCGGACCCCTGTTCCAACAACCAAGGAAAGCATTATGCATATAGTAGCAATAGATCTTTTTGTGTTATCTCTAGCATAAAAAACGTACAATTTCAATACATGAAAGTACAATTGAATACAGTTTGCTAACAATATTGAAAGTTGCGAATTAATAGTAGTAATAATAAAACCTAACGATTTTGTTTACTTGCTGTTTTTCAATGTGATGGCCAGGCCCATATTAAGGGCGGAGCGGTTGGAGCGATCGCTAGAGGGCCCCGCCACGAAGGGGACCCTGAAGACTTTTTAAACATTACTAAACAAACATTTCACCATACAAGTTTTAAAAACTGATATGACTCACTCCTATATAATTTAGAGACCTTTTTGAAAATGTTGAGAGAGTGACCCCATCATAAAGTTTTATTTTCCGTTCGAATGGCCCCGAATGGTCTTAGTCCGATCCTAGTGATGGCTGGTGTTGTTTTGTGACCGTCAACTTTTTGACATCTGGCTCCAACGTTCAATTTTAAGTCTGTTGCTGTACTTATTATTCATATATATAATATAAACAACACAGAAAATATTGACTGGTACAAGTAAGTGGTCTCGAGAGGCATCTAATGTGAACTTGCCTTTCTGGAAACGTCAGAATACAAAGGCCGAGCTTGTAACCAAAACTCCAACACACGCAAACTGGGAAACATAATCTTCAAGGAAGAATCGCAGGACAACTCAATAAGCTGCTGTTTTTCATTTGATAAGAGCTCATTTTCATTGTTCAGAATGGGTTCTTAATACCATTGTTTTTCTCGTTGGAAACCGAGAAGTAAGCTCTCTACTGAAAACTCCAAGAAAGCACATGCTCCTTCATGCTCTCATAATCCTAATTTGGAAGTCGTTTCACTAGTCGGCAGAAAGTCGTTCAGTGTGGGAAAGGAACCATATTCTTTATTGTCGATTCCGTTAGCTCAATTTTTTAATTGTGGCCTCATTTTTTTCTTACATTAAAAATTCAGTGATAATGAAACCTTGGAAACTTAAATTTAATCAAAATAAAACACTGAACTGCTGAACAAGACTATACTTTTCGTAAAAAATAAATTACATGTAACGTTTCGACCTTCTAGCAAAGATCCTCATCAGACATACACTGAGTCTGTACAAAAAATTACACACATATAAATACAGTGATGGATTGTAAGAACAATTATTTTGAACCATTGGAAAGTGAATTGAAAACAGTGTTAGAGTGGGTGAGAGACAGACAAGAAACGTTGGCAGTGAAAGATTATAGAGAGGTAATTGACTACACAAGTAAATTTGTAATTGAAAAGGATTGTATTTTATTTAGTTTGGATGTTAAAGCTATGTTTCCAAGTTTAAAGAGGGATGCTATACTTTTATTGTTAAGGGTGCCATGGGGGAAGAAGGGGTGAAAGGTTGGAAATGGGAGAAAGTTAGGAAAACCCTCAACTTATTTTGGGATTTTGGTTTTTTTGAAGTGAAGAATGACATATATAGAATTAAGGAAGGTTTAAGTATAGGGTATGAGATTAGTCCTGTGTTATCTGACATCATTATGAATGTATGAGAGAGGAAGGTGGTAGAGAAGGGAAAAGGGAAGATTATGTATTTATGTAGATATGTTGATGATTGTTTTGGGATATGGGAAGGCTCTAAAGAAGAATTGATAGAGTTTGTAGAAGGCATTGAGGATAAAGAAAAAGGAATAGAGTTAGAGCTGGAGATAGAGAATAGATGTAGCTTATGTTATCTTGATATTTTAATGAGTAAAGAAGGGAGGAGAATTAAAACTCAATGGTATCAAAAAGAATGCAATGCTGGTATTTATTGTAATAAGAAAAGTAATGTGGATAAAAGCACCAAATCTAATTTTATAAGAAATATGTTGACAAGAATTACTAGGATTTGTAGCAAAAATATAGAAAAGAATGTAAACGCTTTTAAGGAACAACTATATGAGAATGGGTATAGTAAAAGGGATATCATTAAGGCATCTGTGGATTCTAGGGGAAGAGAAGGAGATGAGGAAGGAAAAGAGGTGGTATGGAAAGGCATTATAGGGTTAGGAGAGGACTCAGAGATTATTAAAATGATGTTAAGAAAGCAGGGTGTGAGAGTGTACAGAAAAGGTAGTAGGAAGTTGTTGGATTTAGTCAGAAATAAAGGAAAGGATAAAGGGAAGAAGGAGCAGAAAGGTGTCATTTATTGTATTAATTGTGAGGATTGTGATATGAAATATATTGGAGAGACGGGTAAATTGTTGAAAGAAAGAATTAAACAACATAAAAGTGTTGTGAAATATGGTAGAGAGAGTAATGCTATATTCAAACATGTAAAAGAAAAAGGACATAATGTGGACAGGAAAAAAGTGATTGTGTTAGAGCATGAAGATAGTATGTGGCCTAGAAAATGGAAGGAGGCCTGGTGGATAGAAAAAGAAGTAGATAAGAACTTAATGAACTGGACCAAAGGTTTTAGCATTAATAAAGAATGGAAGATTATTGTTGACAAACACAGAAATATGTATGTTAATTGAGGTGTTAGGGGGCTCTAAGTTTTCTTCATGTTGATTCTCTCTTGTTAACGTGGGAAGGTTTTTTGGCGTTTCTGAATGGTTGCTTGTTCCGGCCAATGGGGAGGCTGCTTGATCGGGCGTCTCTGATTGGCCGCTTGATTCGGCCAATGAGGGAGCAGGTAGATTATTGGGCCTGTATTTATATGTGTGTAATTTTTTGTACAGACTCGGTGTATGTCTGATGAGGATCTTCGCTAGAAGGTCGAAACGTTACATGTAATTTATTTTTTTACGAAAAGTATAGTCTTGTTCAGCAGTTCAGTGTTTTATTTTGATCTTAATTGCAAGACGTGCAACTATGTTGTGTTGTCATTTTAAATTTAATATATTCAGACATGAGACAATATCTTACGAATAAACAAACGTCAAAAAACAAAGAAAATTCAATTAACCAGTCGTTTAGTTTTGTTCCATTTTCGAATTAATCATAAAAAAGTATCACGTCAACATGCAGCTCCAATAAGCTAGTCAGAACTCTTCCTCGAGATAACCAGCGTACCTCAGAATGTAAGGAAAATGTCCATAATTACTTCCCATCTCGTTACACAATGGAGCAAAAATTCTGGAGTTAAGAGGACGAGCCTTGATACAGTTTACAATTTTAACGGATTCATCGAAAACATATTTCATCTTGCATGCTATTCAATGTACAGTTAATGCCTCACGATGGATGCTGCAGTGCATTCGCTTGGCAGAGAGCGCAGTAACCTGGACACGCGCAAAAAGTCCTTTTTGTTTACCTGCCATTTCCCGAGCACCATCTGTACTAATCCCAACACATTTAGCCCATTCTAGTTTATTTTGAAGGATAAAATTATTAAGAATGTCTCTTCAGTTGTATGTAAAGTCAGTGTTTCACAGAAAAAAAATCCTCATGAACCTTGTTGTTTTTATATAGAGCAAAGCTACTAAATTTACACTTCCTGAAATATCAGTACTTTCATCTAATTGTAATGAAAAATACTCACTGGAACTCAAGCGTTGTATCAATGTGTTCTTTACGTTTTCAAATATTTCGTCTATTCTCAGCTTCACAGCGTTGTTCGAGGGAGACATTAATGAAAGTTCTTTGGAACATTTTTCGCCAAGCAAATTGCGAGCCATTGCCTTCCTTGACAGGAAAGTTAATTGATGATTAAAAAAATGTACCAATTGCATGAGACTGTCTCTTTCTCGCGATCAATAGAGATAGAAACAATAGATATATGCAGCTAAATTAACAGCCTTTTCAATATTTAAGACTGACAGAGTAGTAATTCCAAGGTAAATCTGCGGATTTTAATAATTCATGAGGGACCCCCTGGGGGGCGAGTTAACAAGCTTTGTGATAGTATATATATATATATATATATATATATATATATATATATACATATATGTATGTATGTATATTTTGACAGGCACACATTGAATACAAGATTGGATTTTTTTTTTTTTTTTTGTTGAACTAACATTGGGTGGATGAAAACTGTATTTAAACGAGATGATTACGGAAAACAAAATTTGAATACCATTGCATACAAATGCGACATAGCAGAAGGAGGGAGGGAGAAGAAGAATCTATGATGCTGGGAGGTGAAACAAAGCACAGTCTGTTGGTAACATTTGATACAGTCAGACGTACTACAAAAATATCGTCCAGAGTTGGCTGAATCCTGAGGTATGTAGATAGATGTTGTAATAGTATATATCTATATTATGCAGTATGTGCATGTGTGTACTTTAAAGAAACAAAATTGTTGATTTAACAAAAATTAAAAAATTTAAAAAAAAAATGTCCTATAAAATATAAAAAGTGCATAGGACGAAATAAGAAAAGCCAGGTTTATGTACTTGGCGAGATCTCATGTTGCGACTATGTTTAAAACGGGACGCAATCGAGATCACATAAATGCTAAAGTGGATTTTGAACCAGAATGTTTCTGTGTATGGCCTTGAGCCATGTAAGGCTCAGGTAGGGATAGGAAAGGGGACAAAATGTGGGAAGGTGTCCGCCAAGGCCTAAGTTGAAAGTGCCATCCCAGCATTTGCTTGATGTGACTGAGGGAAAAACCTATGAGGATGACCGGCTGTGGGGGTTGAACCCACGACTTGCCGAATGCAATGACTGAGGAAAAAACCTGTTAGGATGACCGGCTGTTGGGGTTGAATCCACGGCCGCTGAAATGCAATGACCAAGGAAAACCTCAATCAGGATGTGGTATTGAACGCACAATTTGCCGAAAACCACATTTACTATGATTAATACAGCGTGCATGTTGATATTATGGTCCTTTATCCACTGTTGCACACGAATATCGACACGATGATCATTGATCCATTGTTCCACATCAATTTCCATGGCAACGTCATCATCACTGTCAAAGTCAACATTCATTACACTAGACTCATCAACACCATTATTTACGTAATCATGGTCCATCATATCCGGTCCAAAGAATTCCACAGCATCTTCAGGTATAAGTTTACTAGGTTCATACTCGAAAAGTTGAACGTAATAATCCCAAGGCATCCGTTTACCTTCTATAGTTGTTAAAAATCCATAGGACCCCAGATCGATAATATCTTGTGCACTTACACACCTTTCTAACACGATTTTCTCATCGTTCCAGTAGTAATATAGCATATGATGAAATAACAGTTGAGGATCAGTCTCTTCTGGTTGAAATCCCATTAATTTGTAGTAACAAAAATGGGTCCAGCATTGAAGAACGGTTTGAGGATCTTCGTACCCTTGAATGTCTTGACGAATAAGTAACAAATCAATTGGATTTCCCATGATAAAACGCTAACTAACAAAAATTTTCACACGAGTGAAAGAGATCTTGGCACGTCAAGAGCTGAGTCAAACCAAAGATATATACAATAAAGCAAACTTTATCATCAAACATGCTAACGATTCAAATGATCATTTTTTTTTTTTTCATATTTACAGGTCCCATTGCACGCGCTGGGGATCTAAAAGTGTTCCCCAACAGTACTGACTTGTTACTCTATTACAGTTTTCTTGTCACTATTTTAAAACATTGGGCCCTATGAAAAGTGTAATAAATATTATATATTTGCAATAACATCAGCCTATAGGAAACATTAAGAATAGATTCCTGTTTTGCGTTTAATTATGTGAGTAAACTTATAACGCGACTTACATAAAAACTCTTCCTATGTACAGACTTCTAATAATAAAAAGAGATAATTAGAGATTGACTTTATATCACAGTTTATACTTCAGTGTTTCCCATTTACTTAAGTACTCACATTTTTAAATTATATCTACGCAGCAAAAAAAAAAAAAATAGTTGTTGAGATTCAACACTTATTGGTGTTCCACGACGACCACCACTTTTTTTTTTTTGTGTGTGTGTGTGTAAAATCAACATGGTATTATTTCGGTACGGGAAGCAGGAGAAAAATATAAAAGCCTGAAGTCAGATTTGAACATGGGTTGTTCAATTAGAAGTCCAGCTTACCGACTGGACTAAATTACCAGACATAAGAAACACTCTATTCAAACATTATATAAGATTAGAAATACCTTTCCCAACCCTCCAAAAAACAAGCAAATGTACCCCGTCGACTTACGCCACAGCTTAACCACTTTTTTTTTATTTGTCAATTTGGAAACAGAAGGTCACACAGATAATATTTATTCCAGACATAGCACAAGAACAAGCCTCGACCCTACGCCTTTTGAGAGGGCGCTATATCGCTGACGCACCTTTGCCATAGTTTTTTTGTTATCAAAAGATATTGTAACGCTCATGTATAGTTGGATGTTTGGAACGTTTACTGATTGAAAGGAAATAGGAAAAAGACTACATTAATTTTAGGGGTCTTTAGGCAGCCTTGGCCCAAGCTAAATGTATAATGATAGAATGAAAAAGAAAGCAGACGGAAATACGCAAAATCCGTACACATGGTACTTATTTAACAGAGAATGAACATGACACAAGCTGAGATCAAACCGCTGACTCCCCACGCACCAGAGGAGGACGCTCTATCTTTGAGCCACCCCCGACCCTAGTTTTAATTTAACCAAATATATTGTAATATGTTTACAGATTTAGGTTTTGGATATGTATTCATTGAAAACAGATAATATCTTAATTTAATTGTACTATTAGACATCTGAAACTCAGACTTACTATTTACATTGCTACAGGACTATCCCCATCATAAATAAAATTCAATTTTGCGATTTTGTCTTGAATAACATGTAAGACTTACTTACGCTCATGATTACATTAGAATCTAGTTTTAGCTTTTTCGAACTAAACTTATGAAGTATTTAAACGATTAAAATTAATTATATATTGAAGAATTTCGAACGTAGAACAAGAAAATGACAAATTACTGTTTTGATTATGCGAATATTATGTCTGTTACATAGTTAACTTCTTTTCTATTCCTATAGACTTTCATTCTTTTTATTTGACTATCAAAATCAATGAAGTAATCATATGGAGCCAAGCAACAGTTGCATGCGAATTTGATGTTTAAGCCTCGAAACGATAGGTTACAACACGAGACTATTTTTGAGGTATTTAAAAGGTTGATATATTTAATTATAATATTCAGCACATATACGTAAAATATTTAAACGATTTATCACGTGTCATATTAGTACAAATAATAATACTATTAAA
>JAGDQP010045736.1:762-15510 GCA_022664845.1 Lepisma saccharinum
ATTCGTGTTGAAATATATTTTTTATTTAAAAAACTATAAAAATTGAATCTGTATGGCGAATCAGAGGTTCCGAGTAACACTTGCCAAAAAAACACAAAGAAAAATATCACCCAGGAAACAATGGAATATTTCTTTCAGAATTATTTGCCGTGGCTTCTGTTATGAATAGAATTCATGTGGAAACACTTCCGGTGCGAACAGCTCTCGCGTAGCTTGAACCATATGTAACACCGAGTAGCGCCCAATCTGGCAGCTCGAGTTTGGTCTTGTGGCTAACGCATCGGAAAACCGATCCGAAGGTCCCGGGTTCGAACCCTGGCGTCGGTTTTTTACATATATTTTAAATAAAAGTATTTTTTTCGTTTTTTATGTAAATACACAAAAGGTAATTTAATAAAAGTGGTGATTTATAATTTTAAAAGAGGCCACTAATCCGCGAGGTGTGCAAGGGGGCCACGTTGTGACCGAAGGGAGCTGCGCGGCGTTAGCAGGCTGGGCTTGATTTATTATTGTATACTTTATTAACTTCTTTACCTTGTTGGTATTATTTATTTGGAGGGGTAGTCTTATCGTTTATAGCTTGTGGTTCGTTAATCTTAATATTTCTTTATTAGATTGTTAGCATAATGAAGTTCATAATGGGAAATGATTACTATAGAAAACTTAATTCATAGAAATTTTTTTGTCAGATATTTGGAAGATTTCCTGCTGCAGTAAACAAATAATAAGGTGCAATATTTGTGAATATATGCTATAATAAGTGAAGAAATTGTATTACAAATTTCCAGAATACGTGGCTCAAGGTTATGTTGTGGATTCTGGTGTATGCAGAAGATGACCACAGCGGTATAATTGTATTTGTTGGTGGTTAATTGCTTTGACTAGTCATTGCAACAGAACAACGCAGGCCAATTCCATGAGCAATGCAGTAAATATCGAGGCATTTATGAATATTAGATTCCTGGTGTGTTTAAGCGATTCTTTTTTTAAAATACGGGTTGGATTCTCATCTGTCAAGTCAAAATCGCCACATTTAAAATTTTATTTAAAAATTTGCGTAATATTTTATACTACGTTTGTGCTGGATTGTGCAGCATGAACTTTCGTTTGTGCTCAAACGCACAACAAAATAATTAAAAAATAACGTGGCCATTGTGGCTTGACCTCCAGAGAAAATCGCCACATCTCTAAATATTTCTCTACGAAACAAAAAATAGACGCAATCGATTGTGCAGTCACAATTATTATTTGTGCCCTAATATTCTCTCAGATACATCAAATTTTCGAATCTGATGACGTCACTATAAACGCACCTAAAATTAATATTATTTTATTTCTACGAGCAAACTTCTTCATTCGTTTATATCAGACTATTTGGTGAGACTCAGAGCCCGGTCTTGTTTCATACCTTCTCTCACCTCTCTTACTTTGTGGTACGGCAACGTATCTCACTCCGTTTTTGTGCTGTAGATCTCTATCACCATACTCATATTTTGCTTCGTTTGTTTCACCGTAGATGCAGATCTGAAAGTTGCAGATAGAGCGTACCCGATTAAGTTCTCTCAGGTTTTGTTACTTTTAATGTGTAATTCCTTTCATTGTGGAAGATGTGTAGGATTGGTCTCAGTGGTACGAGTGATATATATGCTCGTGCTGTCTGGAATATCCGATATTCTCCTCTGATGACTTACTTCAAAATTATTTCAGTACCCTCTTTCAGCTCCCACCGCCCGTGGATATCCCAGTCATCTCATTCTTAATAAACCGTACCAGAAGAAATCACCCTAACTCCAATCTGCTTCCCAAGCGAAGCTCCTAGTGTTTTCACATAGTACTATGTCTCTAAGATCCTCAAACTGGCACAACCCATACTCACTCCGTGAGCTGAAACTCAAAGAGATTTCCCGTCGTGCTCTAAAATATTTTACCGCAACCCACAAAACTCAACACGATTCCCGTAGTTTAAGGTAAGAAATGGTGCCCCTTTTTAACAACATATCGGATGACTTATTTTTCGTATTTAAACATTGGACTTCTGCCGTGATTACAATTATAAATTTACCGATTCTGAAATTCGCTCGATCCTGTGATATGTAAATTCCTTTGCTGGCTGGGATTCATGCTTCCATTGGCTCCACAGTGATGCTAATATTTTGAAGAAATAAGAGATTTAAACTTTCAAGATAATATTAAATTTTCTTGTTTTGAAAAATATATTTATGCTTTGATATTTAATGAGTTTGTTCAGCTTTTAAGTTGGATGTGTTATAAACAATATCCTACTTATGAGAATGAATTACGTAATACTGGATGTAGTAATCAAAACTATGATGTTAACTCAGAACTATTCTTTCTTTAAAGCAAATTTAGATGCTGTTCTAAACATATCCCTCATGTTCACAGCATACCTGGTTGAAATGCGAGTCTTCCTTTTCCCTCAATTCTTAAAAAGAAATGCAGAGATGCCAGGAACAAAGCTCCGCAACCCTGATAAAATCAGAAATTCAAGTTTCACTTTATTTTGATTCTAGTTGTCATGCAGTATTGCTGACACTGCTAAAAGTGAATTAACATAATAATGTTTTCAATTATTTAAAACAGAAGTAAAATAAAGTGTATGGAAACTTTAATAAATTCAGTACTAGTGTGTTAATTATTATTGTTTACATGATTAAAATTCAATAATATATTCTAAGAGTTTCCTAAAGGTATCTGTAATGACCTGTCCCGTATTAAGGATGGTCAGATCCAGATCTCAGAGGATTAGGATATGTGAGTTTCGGATATCTGGATCCGAGTCTCGGAAATCCGAATTCGAAGTTTGGGATATCCGGTCCAATGATTTTTTGCGATTTCCGTTGCAGATTCAAAGACCCAGTATTCGGAATTCTTTATTATGATGCATCTCGAACTGCGATGTCCGGATTGGAAAATTATGAAAAGCTGTGTCTAATACGTTCCCCAAATTGTTTACATCATGCAGGCCTAAGCCCAAAATAAGAAAAAGCAATCAATTAAGCCAATTTAATTCAATGTATCTGAAACTTGAAAAACATATTTTGTACAGACAGTTGTGTATTTGATTGTTGTTTTCTTGTCCATAGTTAGTTGAAAGGAACATTTTTAACGTCCTTTAGTTTTTCAATTGTTTTTAACTTCTCAAAGCAAATGAATCTGGGAAAGAAGTTTTATATTATTTTTACGTCCCTACAAGTTTAAAAGGCGAAACAAACACAGAGAAATAGTCTCAAACATTGTTGGTTTTATTTTCACTCCATGAAATAAAAGTATCAATAATTTGATATTATGTATATATCTTTATTTGTATAAATATTTATATATTACGCAAGCGGTATATTTGTATTCGATTGGACGCAATTTTAACGAACAAGATGCAGAATCATACGTAATTTGGTGCTCCGGATGTGTACAAGTGTTAGGCGTTCTTGTGCATTTTGTTTCCGGATCCAATCTACGCACTAAATATACGTATTTTAAGCAGAAAATAGCCTTATAATTGTATTGTGCTGAAGAGTTAACGCAAAAAGGAACGATTTCGCATCAAAGTATCGCTAATAAAGTAGATGTTTTGTTACCTTGAAAAGTCTCCTTGAAAACAATTAATAAAAAAAGGAGAAATCTAGTATTTGCGAATGCTTGCTGTCTTGTCTAGCGATGGGATCTGTGATGAATGGTTTGGAACCCAGAATACATAAATTTTAGGAGAAAGCTTCCATTCCATCTTGGCCACGAGAAATCCGGCAAGTTCCGTTTTTAGAACATTTAAATCCGCATATTTCATATTGAAAAGGTTTGTTTCAGTTTCTGTTATATGGACTTCCAAGTCACCTCTCTGAAAACATTTATACAGGTATATTTTACATTCGAAAGGTTTCTCCTTTACATCTGTATATTAGACATCTGAAGGACTTTTTCCTGTGTTTGAGTTCTCATGTGAAGTTTCAGTTCCTTTTTTTCAGGGCATTTATATCCGCATATTTCACTTTCAGAAGAGATCCCTATGTATGAGTTGACATGTGGCGCTTCAGGCTACCTTTTTGAGCACATTTAAAAGCGCATATTTCACATTGGAAAGGTTTTTCTTGTGTATGAGTTCTGATATGAAGTTTCAACCTCTCTTTTTCATAACACTTATATCCGCATATTTCACACTCGAAAGGTTTCTCCTGTCTATGAGATTTCATATGGCGGTTTAAATTCCCCTTCTGAGAACATTTAAAACCACATATTTCACATTCAAAAGGTTTCTCCGCTGTATGAGTTGTCATGTGGTATTTCAGGCGAAATTTTTGAGAACATTTATATCCGCATACTTCACATTGGAAAGGTTTCTCCTGTGTATGAGTTGTCAGGTGATGTTTCAGTCTCCCTTTTAAAGAACATTTATAATCGCATATTTCACATTGGAAAGGTTTCTCCTGTGTATGAGTTGTCATGTGAAGTTTTAGCCTCCCTTTATTAGAAAATTTAAATCCGCATATTTCACACTTGAAAGGTTTCTCCTGTGTATGAGTTCTCATGTGGTGTTTTAAGTTAATGTTTATAGAACATTCATATCCGCATATTTCACATTTGAAGGGTTTTTCTTGTGTATGAGTTCTCATGTGGATTTTCAGGGTCCCAGTTTCAGAACAATTATATCCGCATATTTCACATTCAAAAGGTTTCTCCTGTGTATGAGTTGACATGTGGCGCTTCAGGCTACCTTTTTGAGCACATTTAAAACTGCATATTTCACATTGGATAGGTTTCTCCTGTGTATGAGTTGTCATATGAAGTTTCAGTCTCCCTTTTTCAGAACATTTATATCCGCATATTTCACACTTGAAAGGTTTCTCCTGTGTATGAGTTTTCATATGGCGTTTCAAGTTTCCCTTTTGAGAACATTTAAAACCACATATTTCACATTCAAAAGGTTTCTCCTCTGTATGAGTTGTCATGTGGTATTTCAGGCGGACTTTTTGAGAACATTTATATCCGCATATTTCACACTGAAAAGGTTTCTCCTGGGTATGAGTTGTCAGGTGAGGTTTCAGTCTTCCTTTTACAGAACATTTATATTCGCATATTTCACATTGGAAAGGTTTCTCCTGTGTATGAGTTGTCATATGAAGTTTTAGTCTCCCTTTTTCAGAACATTTAAATCCGCATATTTCACATTCGAAAGATTTCTCCTGTGTATGAGATGTCATGTGAATTTTCAGTCTCCCTTTTTTAGAACATTTATATCCGCATAGTTTGCATTCAAACGGTTTCTCCTGTGTATGAGTTGACATGTGGCGTTTCAAGTTACCTCTTTGACATTTATATCCGTATAACTCAGATTTGTAATGCTTCTCATTTGCATGAATTTTTGAATGTTGTTTGAAACCGGAACAAGATGAGAATATCAGTTTGCAAAAGCAGCATTCATATACCATGCCTTGAGACAGATGTTTCATTTGCATGCTTGAATCAGAGAAAGAAATTTCATGGGTATTTGCAGCCCTCTGCTTCTGTCTTGGTTGTGTTTCTAATCTCTCTCTCTCATCAGAAGACTTCATTTTCCTACAGTTACTACGTAAATTCAGATCCCTGCCTACGTTCGATTCTTTGTCCCTTTCCCTTCCTATTAGAGGCTCTGAACTAATAGTTTCCTCTTCATTAACAGATTGACTAATAGTTTCCATTTCATTCACTTCCGTTTTTAGATTTCTTTTACTGGCTCTATAAGAATGATCCGATGTTGTGGCTAGTAAATCATGAATAATCTTGTGTG
The DNA here is from genome assembly GCA_022664845.1 of Lepisma saccharinum. Lineage (NCBI taxonomy): Eukaryota > Metazoa > Arthropoda > Insecta > Zygentoma > Lepismatidae > Lepisma > Lepisma saccharinum. The sequence continues at coordinate 6,542 of JAGDQP010045736.1, forward strand.
ATTTATTTCCTGTATTGTCAGAAGTATTTTCAGTTAAATATGGAAAGTTAGTCTCTTCAGATTCCTTATAATCCAATAAATATTCAGGTAAAGGAGGAAGCTCATTCTTCTTAAAGGTGTTATCTTCCTCTCTATTATGAATATTTTTGACGTTTTTGTAGTTACATGAGGAACTTTCTTCCATTTTTGTGTCCGATTGAAACAAACCAAAAGAATCTGACATCAGATCTTGAATGGAATATTCCTTCTCTTCATATCTGTACGTACTTTCATAATCAGATTCGAATATTCTGCTACCACCCTAAGAGAAATAGAGAAGTTTGAGAATGTGAAGTAAAATTTACTTAAGTTTGAATATAAACACTGAGACAATGTTTTTAGGAATAACAATACATGAAAACCTTAAATGGAGCAGCAACATAGCCCAGGTAAAAACAAACTTAATTCTAAATTGTTTGCTCTAAGAATATTAAAAGAGACAATAATTAGAAACGCATTAATTCAGGTTTATTATGGTCTTATTAATCCAATAATAAGTTATGACATCATATTGTGGGGCAACGCATTAGCAACAGCATCAATATTCCCTAAACAAAAGCAGGCACTGTGTATCATCGCCTGAGTTAGAAGATGAACTTCTTGCAAAGAATTCTTTAAACAATATACAATACTGACTCATCCTTCTTTATATATTTATGAAATAGTTTTATATACAAAAATAAACAACGAAACACTTATAAGAAAACATAAATATGGTACTAGAAAAATAAGAAAAATTACAATATTTAACCAGGCTAACCCTCGCTCAAGAAGGGCCTAGTCATATGGGTGTCAAAATATACAACCAGCTGCTAACACGTATAAGATATTAAAAAGCATAAATCGATTCAAGAAACAGTTAAGGGAACACATGCTGGATAAGAAACATTACGATGTACAAGAATTCAGATAATTTTCCACAGCAGCTCAACTCACTATTTTCTATTACAAATTTATTGTCTATGTTAAAATTTATAAATATCTTGCGTTACCATTTATTAGCGAATATTATTATATCCTTTGTAAGGCTATTTGCTCCCAAATCTATATAGAAAATGTATTATCCATATCGCAAATCTTATTGTCTATGTCTAAACGTCATTGTCTATAATTTTACATCCTATTTAGCTCTACTTCACAAAGTACAAATATCGTGTAATACCGTGTAATATAAATATCGTGTAATACTCTCCAGACACCAATGTATATTGGTTATTGGAGTAATAAAACTTGAAACTAAAATGAAAGCCGTATTAGAGAGAGTATCTGAAGCAACTGCAGTATCGAAGAATATCAAGAAAGGCAACATTAGATAGCTTCAATGAAGCTGCTCTGCGGTGAACAGTAAACGATTTCTATATAACAGACAATACTGTTATATAGGGACATACACAGGTAGATTGATGATAAATTTGCGTCAATTTCAAGGGAAGAGTGGAAGAAAAGATGCGACCATGTAAAGCTATCGAAGACGAATGCTTCAGGAAAGAGGGTTTGTTGGATGAACGAATGGAGTTGGTAATTAACATTGGAAATAAGACAGATTCGGATATGAGCGAAAGTGATACAAGTGACATTGATATGAATTACATCTCTATTTGCAGCGAAGTTGAGGGAGGTGACGGTGGGGAAACTTTCGGTGTGACAATGTCGGGTTTTCATCTCATAAGTACAGACAGCGATAGCGACTGAAACAATGCTTCTAATGTTAGATGATACAAGTGCTTCCTCATGTGTTAGACTTTCATCTTGTGATATGTTGAACTGTAACTGTGTTCGTGCTTTTAACCTTTAAATATATAAACTGTTTTCAAAGCATTTGTAACTAAACAAACTGAGAGAAATGCATAAAAGGGACATACACAGGTAAATCTTACTGATTTTATTAACTGAATTTCTGTCGATGTTTCAGTGCACATTATGTATCGATACACTCTGCTCTATCATAGATGTCAACACTGCCCTCTGCTTGCTCCGAACGATGAGCTCAATTGTTCATACGTTCTCTCCCCCCCACTCACTAACACAACCATCCTCAGACTCTCACTTCCCTTACTTTCTCCTTAAGCGTAGCTTAGCGTTCACGTCTATTTGCACGGCCTATACAAAGGTTATAACTCGGCTCCTATGAACGCTATGAACCAAAGTTCGCAAGCGGAATCACATAACATTGCTGAAAGCACAAGCGTCCTAGCGATAACTCTGCAGAAAAGGTTCAAATTTTAAATTAGCAGCGGAATTTGATTTTGATTCAATGAGCGCTAAATAATGAATAACTTTCAGATAAAATATTTTTCGACGGCTCATAGCGCTTTGCAGTTACTAAAACCAATACGTAGCTTAACATTAATATGATGCAGAGGGATTCGGATCTTTCAGATGCTCTAAACCCTGAATAGTAAGCCACTAATTAACAAAAGAACTGAAATTAAACGAGTTACGAAATTCGATATGGGGAATCAAGCTGTGGAATTTCTGAAAACAGGTACGTCCTACGAATTTTACTATGTAGGAGAAACTTAAAAACTTTAAGTAGAAGAACAACTATTAAATCTCCTACTATTTCGCCGTTATAGGAGCTAATTGGTAATTTAATACACAGCAAATTCGAAAGTTACTAAGCGCAAATATAATTTGGTACTGGTAATACGAAACAAGGCAGAGGAATTGGTGACAGCAGAGGAAAAAAAAGTACTTATCTTTTCTTCGCAGCAAGCTGTGTTCGAATTTTGTCTATTATTTACAATCATAGGTGTCAAAAATATTCCCTCAGGAATTCACAAAATTGGAGCTGAAGAGATTCTGGTTTTATTTGATATCTTATTCCACTTCTTCTCATCCATTCTCGTTTAAAAATAAGTTTCATCAATTCTCGTAGATATCAAAATGGCGAGTGTGACCGGGGAATATCGCCATTGCCTATGCATTAATAAGGTAGACTAATAGTTAATATGATAACTCTTTCCCTTCTAAAGTTATACGGTGTGCTTGTACTTTTGACCATGAAGATACGGTGTGTTTATTTGCGTATGTATAACCTTTTGCACAATGTCCTCTACCCTTAGGTATCATGATTTTCAGGACTGTGTTTTGTAAATTTAAATTCAATATTTTCTGGTAGATTAAAACGTTAACTTCTCTTCCAACAAAATTAGAAAATTGAGATTTTTTTATTTAAAATCAAAAGAGACCATCAATATATAACAAAAGGCAATCAATTCCTCTTAAAGTATAAATCTAGTTTAACAATAAACTTACCTCATCACAAGTGGCAAACTTTTCCTCTTTTGCTTCTGTATCTTGTTTTGTAGCGTTTAATTCGTCTGCATAGGAAGTCATGACCGGAATTTATTACAGTACATCGACAACAATAAGGTAACAATACACCACTCCAATTTCACATCATCATTTGTAAGGATTTCCAAATTGTTATTCCACAGTGTTAGGCAACAATGCGAATATAACTAGGGAATTATTAACTTTCAAATTGCTGTTTAAAACTTACGCAAATGAAAAGCAGAGTTTAAATCCTGGAATAAAAGGAAAAGAAAAGTATAATTTGCTAAATAATATTTTTTGGTCTCATTAATAGAAGCGAATAAATTATGACTAACATTTCCCAATGGTCGTTTTTAATGGGTGAAATGCAATTTTGGACAATAAATTAAAATTTTATTTACCATGAACAAGAATTTAGATACGATAAAACCTAAGAGCTGTCACAAGGTAAGACGTTTAGAAAATGTGAATATTCATACAATAGTCATGAGATATTAATTAAAATAGTGGAGACTTACATATTAAGGAAAGTTTCCCCATAAATACAACCCTCTGTGTAAAGTAGAGGTAACCGCACTCGCTTCCTGTCCGCGTGGTCATGGGTCTAATTCATCCTAGGCTTTATTCGGAGCCCACTTGCTAAAACTTGTAGTTCTCGCCCTGAGAAATCTACTAGCTTTTTAGGATGTTAATAAAAATAAAATTCATCACATCCATGCTCAGGCCATCGAAAAGCACTTATCTAGAAGGACATTTCGTCCATATTTATGCATTTCAGGAAGCATAGGAACAAATCTACTACGTTATAGACAATTTACAGTATTTTCTGTATAATGTTTTGCTGAAACACTGATTTTTTAAATTTAATTTTAAGGTCTTTAACCAACATTGGCTCAGGTCGGATGGATGGATGGATTGGTGGAATGAAGAAAGTGGGAAGCAACGGGAGAACACCGATAAAGCCCACGGACACGATGTTTGTTCAACATAGACAGCAGCTACAACATGCAAGCATCGGCTTTTATTACGTCCAACAAAACATTTTTAATAGCGGAAACTGTCTTTCACCCAAACAAATGCTTGCAATAATTGAAAACTATTTTCCAATTAGTAACTCTCAGAAGTTTCATAGAAAAAGAAAGAGGAGAAAAAGCAGACTTACAACTAAAAAAATCCAAATGCACGAATCTCTCACACATAACGTGGCAAATATGAATTTTACTGAACAAGAGACAGAAGTAAGGTAAGAAAATTGCGTTCTGCCTTACACCAAACCGAATACTTTGGCTTTTATAAAGACTGAAAAATTCCAGGCAGAACCCGGAATTAGGAAAGGAGACAAAAACAAACAGTGAAATAACGGGTTCTCCCAAAATCAAAAGGAATATGGAAACAAAAATATCCCTCCATTGCACACGCGAATATACTGGTTATCTACAGAAGAAAATGTTACAACTTCATAGAATCAAGACCAAACCAAAGCTACATCCCCAAACGATACGTGCAATAAACAAACTCTAATCAAGGAAAGACATCATTATCAAATCCACATACAAACCAGGGGGACTGGCCATTCTAGAGAAACAAGAAAATGAAGGAGAGGCGTTGCTAAAACTAGAAGATAAAGACATTTAAAGAAGTCAACCAAAATGACAAAAAATAATTAGAACGATAGACAAGAAACTAAGCTGCAATAGAAACATGCTGGAGAACTAAACTACAGACTCAGAGGAAGATCAATCAACCCGAATGATGGTTTACATCTTAACAAAGATTCACAAACAACCACGACCAGATAGTGGTATATCGTAGGGAGAACCAGAGTGTAACTCTGCAACAGTCCAACAGGATATCTGGACAAATACTTAACTCATTTTCTCATGAAACTGAGATCTGACTCTCTCTGTATCAGTTTGGCTTAAAAACACACTATTTTCTTCAGAAAATCAGAAGACTTAAAGGAATTAAACAAAATCACGTGTCCAGAAAATATATCTCAGACCACAAGGTGCAGAGATGTAGCTAAGGTGTTGTTGAAAATGTCTTGGCTACACTAGATCAGAACCTTTACAACAGTCTACATACGTGTTGTGTGTGTTGCCAAACAACTGTTTAGAATACATTTTTTGAAATTACTTCCATTCTGTCTTAACACCACCAAAACTGGTGTACACATTGCTCAATATCATGTACAAATTCTATGGGTCTCAGCATCCCGAACTCCCACCCACCCCAGTTCGCAGTGTTGCCAACCTATTTTACATAAAATGAATACTTCTATGCCTAAAATTCTATAGAAGGACCAGAGCACTCGTGATTGCCAGTGGATTCGCAGCCCTATACTTAATATATAGAATCCAACGAGCATTTGCGATTTCGGCATCAACCTTCAAACTCCTAGATGTCCATTACAATCCCAGCGCATCACTCTCTATAGCACAAACATGATTCCGCTCCAGAATTTCCGTTCGAGGCAAAAATGTTCCCTTGTAAGAGAAAGAGCTGAACTTTTAACTCATCTGATAAAGCTCAGTTCGACCAAGAGAAATAAATATTGTTAATAAAACTATTATCGACTTCTGCATGTACGACTCTTTTTTTTCTTTTAATTATCTGACTGGTGACCGGCCTACGGTAGTGTTGGAGACAAAGGACCATCTCTACTGTTTGCACGCTACACGGAGAAGAGACACAAATGACACCCCTGTTAATTGTTGCTGGCAGCGTAACGCAATATCCCCGGTGTTGCCACGAGGAGTAAAAAACGGCAATGCAGTAACAATGGATGAGCGACCAAACTGGCGACGCCGCAGGTACATGCTTTCAAGAGCACGTTACTAGTTTGACGAGTCACGCCACTCAAGTAGCACACAAACGTTGAAAATACGTCGATTAAACGTTAGTACCGAAACGCTATGTTAACGATGTAAATGTACCGAAATGTCCGCCTGTTCAACGGTTTATTAGACGTTGAATAATGGTTGAGAAGAATCGATGAAGAAAGAGGTTTAGTTGGCCAAAACAAAGCATGTATAAAAGCTCTCTATTGGTATACACATTTAGTTTCATTTCATCCGTTGCTTTCCTCATGATAAACGGTGTTAACTTTCCAATAGTAAATAATCCCAGTGGCTGCTGTGGGGTGCAAACACAGTAACGTGCTGCAGTTCTCTTTGGTAGCTGGTCGTCTTATTCCCTCATCCACGGATCTACGTTCTGAGTTCACTGCTCTTTTACGGTATCTGTATTAACAGGCAGTCTAGAATGGACTTGCTACGCGTTGTTCACCATTATGTACGAATAAAACTCAAGAATGTGCAGTTCCCTCTTTCTTTCACTTTGATCATGTGCAGTTTTTCATCTTTAAAACTTTGATCATCGTTGCACTATTAAATTTGTTTGTATTTCTCAATAAGTGAAATATGTCGCCTTATAGAACGCACATAAAGAAAAATCTATCTCATAGATTAACGCCCTATTAACGAAATTAAATGTAGATTGAAGTACAGTTTAAAATTCAATGTATTCAACATGCAAATGAGAACATAAATAAGTACTTAATTTCATTGTATTTGCTTTTAATTATGTTTAAGCAGTTAAATTAGAAATACAAGTGTGAAATGAAATCTAGGACAAGTACATCGTATCAATGAAATTCTATCTTCGTTATAATATGGTTTGAAATTCAATCTGTTTTCAACGTTCACATGAGAACATAAAGTTTAGTTTGTGCCATTCAATTAATTTTAATTATATTTTTTGACGTAACATTAGTAAGAAACACATTAAACAAATCCTATACCATAGTTGAAAATAACATATTGAATACGCGTTGTATTAACGCCTTATCAACGCAATGACGTCTTTGTTGAAATATGGATTAAAACTGAACGGAATTATTTTCAACCTATAACGGTTTAATCAACGAAATGAACCTAAAAATCAACGTTGAAAACACGAATGTGTGCTACTGAGGTACGAGATAAAGTGAGTGAATAATAGTAACGATATTCAGTAATGCCGACTGAAAACCTGCTGTAGTTACTTCTAGAGAAATACAGACGATCGTTTAGTTGGTCCTTTCCAACCCTATTCAGAAAACCAAATATGTTTATACTGCGCAAATAATACAAGAATGCATGCGATATCCCAGGCTCTAATTAAACACATCTGACATTACCAGCCTAGGACTGCGAACCATCTAGAATATTATGCTAACGTTTCACGTCCACCAAAAAGAGAAAATAATCCGTAACAATAAGAATACTATCTTTGTTGTAGCAGGAATACCTCTATCTCAAGGGCTGGTTTTACAAGCCTCATAATGAAAAGAACCGGATACATTACAGGCTGTTACATTCTTATAATTCTCCTTCGTCACCACAAGATTCTCGCCTCAGTAGCAGGAAGTTCCTTAGAAGCATCCGGAATATTTTTTTCATTGTCTTACTTTATTATTGTTGTTAGAAGAACGGTTTAAAATGGAATTTGCTGTATCCGTGATAACTGTAATAAATAAACGAACACAGCGGTATGACACGTTTATTTACGAAGTTCAAAAATAAAAGCTGGTCCTGCTTCTTCCATTACGTTCAAATTTAGGATAAAATTATTTCCAATCTCATGCATTACGAATGTTTATATGTTTTAGAATGACATATGTTTTACAATGACATAGGCCTTGATGTTTTACAATGAATATATTGACAATGACAACATTTAAACGAGAATGACCTTACTTGGTTCATTGTTGAAAACGAAGTAAGGAACTGTCGGGATTTCACTGATTCCATAAAGAGTTTTTCTGTTGTCGGAGCAACGGGGAGGGACGTTCAGTGACGTATTTAACTTGGGTTCAGCGGGTCCGGACCTCCCCCCCCCCCACAACACCACAAAATCAGAGTTTTAGGCATGGAGTTTGCTTACAAGAATAAACTTTTTTTTTCAACAGCGAACTACCAATGTGTATCAAGCATACAGTTAATAATCGATGGGTATTACATGTGATAATGTACAGCTGTGAAACTTGGACAATGAGTGCGCAAAGGACTCAAGTTCCACAAAGGTTAATGGATAAAAGCATCCTAAGAATCACTAGGATGCAGAGGAAGACAGATTAACATTATACATATATATGAGGCCACGGTGGCTCAGTTGGTAGAGCATCGACCCTGCTCATGCCATGTGAGCTTTGTGGTGGACAAACACCGTGTGCGTGGTTTTTCTCGGGGTGCTCCCGTTTCCTCCCACTTCATTCCTCCAATTCACCCCATCATCATCCATACGGCCTGAGGCATAGTTGCCTAAAGGCCTTAAAATAAATTCAATTCTATATATATATATATATATGTATGAGCTCCTGCGTAGCCTAGTCGGTAACGCGCTCGACTTCAGTGCGAGCGGTCCCGGGTTCGATTCCGGTCGGGGTTCAAAAATTTCGGTGTTGACCCAGCATCGTGAGGACAATTGGGGAGCTGCTGTGAATAAAAGACAGTGGCGATCATAGTGAGAGCTTCGACTCTCCTCTCCCAACCCGTCTGGTCAGCGTGGGAGCAGTAGACCAACTCCTCCCTTCGGGGAGAGACCTCATCCACTAGTGGATTGAATATGGCTGTGATTTATTATATATATATATAAATGAATGCTTGCTG
>JAGDQP010045738.1:546-13506 GCA_022664845.1 Lepisma saccharinum
TGGCGTCTATAGAATTCAAGCTACAAGGACGTGTTTAATTAATACGTAATTAAATCATGGGGTAAATCGGTCTGGTTATACTACTTGCCCCCTATCCCGGCCTGAGCTTTATATGCATAATGGCCATAAATAAAATTTAAAATTGAACTGAACTGACATGTCTTCTATCAAGTTATTATCGCCTGCTGCCAAATGCTTACAGGACATTGTCTGTGACTATGCTGTTCTGGAAACACTGCAACCAAAAGCTACAGAAGTAGGGAACATATGATTGTTGTATTGTTGTAAAATTTTCCGACTAGTGCATCCTAATGAGCACCTTATATAGCATGTCAAATATAGCAATTTTCGATAGTTGTCTCCATTGATTAAATATAAATACAAAGTGGTGATCACATCGACATGAATATTAAATGTTAACATTCTGTCGAATATTATTTCTAGATCCCTACTATTATTCACTTTGACAATATTAGCGTTGGATACACTGTAATTGCTAACAATATATTTGATTTTAATGGTGTAACTAACGTATTTAGTTTTAACAGCATTAAGTTTTATTTTGTTTATTTGACACCATTCCTCAACATTCTCTACATCTCGTTGCAAATACATACTATCATTTATACTGTTAATATTAGGTATTAGCTTTAGATCGTCCGCATACAATATGGGTATCGAATGCGAAACCCTTGTACAAATATCATTGATAATGATATTAAAAAAAATATAGGTTCTAAAGGAGAACCTTGTGGAATGCCATTCGCAATATAACCTACAAAGGATTTACATTTCTTCAGCTTATTCTGAAAGGTTCTATTTTAAAGATAGTTTTAATAATAATAATAATAATAATAATTTACACCAACATAACTTAAAACGCTATTTAGTACTAATTTATAGCTACTGTCAAAAACTTAGGAAATAGCTTCTGGTGTACTGTATATCTGGCAGTAAAGAAATAAAACCGGGGCATTGGATTAAAAAATTCAAAAAGAAACTTCGCAGCAACTTCATATCTAGATAAACTAAGAACATGTGTCACAACTAAAAGAAAAAAACGTAATGGATCTTACAGAGCAAACCATTTTATAATTATTCTCAATTAACTCGAAGACATAGAGTAACCTATAATGAGACTGAAAATTGTTCTAGGAACTGCATTTACAAGAGATAAACCGACAACCTTGACAATAAATTCATTACACTTAAGAATATTAGGTCTAGCTGAACCCATAAAAAAGATAATAGTGTGCACATGATGTGATGCACATGGAGTACAAAATTGTCATTAATGTAGTTTTCGTTACTTGACTAATTACGCTACTTATCTAGTGTTTAGTACTAGAACGAATAATTTAGAGTTTAGCCGGTGCATTTTCCGAAAGTGGAAACATTATACACAGTAAAATTTATCTTTCCCGTTGTGCAACGTACAAACAAACAAACAAACATATATACCAGGAATACCATTCTTTTAGATAACTCAATTACCAAGTTCTGTGAGTGCACAAAATATCGCCAGCGAAGTAATCAGTTTAGTCCCAAGTGTATTTAGTGTTCTAGAAAAATTGGGAAGATAATTTGAAAGTATATATTGCATAAGTAGTGTCCCTGATAGGAGAAACGTTACTCTCTTCGGTTAGCAAGCGATAGGTCCTCGTTGAGACATATCTTAATTGTTAAATTGAAAGCCCTCATTCATTTTTCTGAAACTGCCGTATTTTGAATTATCTCCTACCTAGTTAACCTTGAACAATTCGTCTTGGCTCATAAAAAAGTCCTCCTCGGTAACACCAGCTTCAGGCGGTGTTCCTCAAGGCAGTGTATTAGGTCCTCTTTTGTTTCCTCCCTACATCAACGACGTATCTGATGCCTTATCTTACTGCCGTGATCATCTTAATGCCGATGACTTTCAAATTTATCTCTCTTTTCCTCTCCATCAGGGTTGCATCAAGCAATTAATAAAGTAAATGAAGATTTAGAAAGTTTAGTGAAATGGTCACTACAAAATGACATGTGCATTAACCCAAGAAAATCTCAAGCTATGCTCCTAGTGAAACGACCCAATTTTGCTTGGTCGCTACATATCTTACCCTCTCCCCCTTTTTTATTATCTTCTTTTTCTTTTTTATGTTCGTATTTTCTCGGCAATATTTTTCGTCTTCGGCTTTCATCAAAAAGTTTATTTGTCCACATATCAAAGAAGCCGAGCCATACAGAACATCTTTTGATTGTTATTTGGCGGGACAATTTTATCTTATTGTTTTTTTCCATTTATTACTTGATATTTTCTTTGCCTATTTTATTTGTCATTTTCTTAAACAATCTTTCTTTTGTTAAAAATCTTCGTAAACAGTTAAAATGATCTGATTGTTGATTTATTTTTATCAATAACTGGCCAGCTGAGCCACGCCCCCTTCCAATCCCAGTTGTCAGTTTTCATTCTCTTCTCTGATTGGATAAATTTTTCAGTAGTAGAAAAGCATGTCCTCTTGCAGTAGAAGCTGCTCAGGATCGCGCTGCTGAAGAAAGTTTTAAATTTATGTAAAAAGGCAGCAAATTAAATTAAAAAGTATCTGAATTTAAATAGGGATCCCAACTTGTGAATTTCCATAACCTTTTAGAATGAGGTTTCCACCAGTTTTCGTAAGGGGGAGCTGTTCATCAATTGCTGAAATTGGCGTCTCTCGTCGTCCATATTGGTACAAACTGGAGGTTGATATAAAGGAGCATCTCAGTTGTGGTTTGTGGTGAATTTTTCCTTAATGTGTGATCTATAGTGATTTGTGTGCAGTGGTTTTCCTTGTTCTGTTTAAATAAATATACATTTTCCTTTGTGGTTCTAACCCCTTTCTTCTGCGTGTGTGTGAATAGCGTTTCAGTGAATTTATTAGCATAATGGTGGCTTGTGGTTTTGTGTGCGGAAGTATGTGTGAAATCGTCATGTCTGCTTAAATTTGTTTGGAGCTGGGGGCTGATTCATTCCAGGTATTGTATGGTTAATTTTTCGAAATTCCTCTTTCTCTCATTAAATCCAAGTCTGTTCACATATATGTTTAGAGCATGAAAATCCAGTACAGTAAATATGGTTTGTGTACGTAGAATATTTACCTTGCACTACAGTTAGTGCCACTCTTTTATGCACGCTATTTTCCCAATAAGCATTTTGGTTTACCTTTGCTTTGCTGGTATGTTTTAAATAACTTGAAATTACTACGATATATCGGTGTGTCAAACGTAAGATTTTAAAGATCCGTAATGTTTATTTCGATAGCTAGAAAAGTTCAAATCTTCGTCGTTACGTTTGCCAACCGTAGGCCATTTTAGCCCTTATAAATTTGTATTGTAAATTCTTACCTAACCTGATCATAGTTACTACGTTTGTATGATCAGAGCAGAGGTTAGTCTATGTAAGGTTATGAAATGCAAAATTACATAAATTTTGTTTGATGTCAATTTTTTTTAAACATTAATCGTAAATTAATGCCCAGTAGCTGCGTTGCTTGTAAATAAAAAATCTTTTCGTTGAAAGAAGTATTATTTTTCCTATAATTGTAGAAGTTCTTCTTAACTGGGCTAAAGTATAGTATGTTTAACATGTTTGAAAACAATCTAATCTTTTGGAAATCAAGTGTGCGAAAACTTGCTTCTGTACCAGAGAGCTTTTGTAATAATTTAACTTTTCGATATGTGTAACAACAGCATCTTTGAAACTCGTTTGAAGTTTAAAAGATTATCTTCAGAAACTTTTTTTTTTTCAAGAATTTTCAGCAAATAGTCTTTTGCCCTGCTTTTGTGATTTTTAAAGTAAAATAAATTTTGATCTTACCAGTTAATTCCTGTGTCTGGGGTTTTATTATGAAGTAGCTTGATTAATATTACTGTAGTATAACTGAAAAAGATCCCCAACCTTTCAAGATTTCAGTCCGCGGAATGTGAGTATTTATGCATATGTGAGAAATTGAATACAGATGATTTTGAAGTTAAATGTTTTGATACTACTTTTCAGTAGTCTTAGGGAATAGTCAGACTAGTTGAGTTTATCTAAATTATCGTGTGTCAAGCTAATTTATGCTCAACTGTGTTGAGCCTTGTACTATTTTAGGGACCTAGGACCTATTGCTAAAATAGTGTTTAGTGTTTTGCTTTCCTGTGAGATGTTCTCGCCTGCGTCTCTTTCTCCCTTTCTTTGGGGGCTTTTCCTGCGTGTTTTGCTTTCTGTTTCTTGCCAACTTTCTGCGTTCTTGGCACTTCTCTGCGGGCTTCTTCCATGCATGCTTTGTGTCTAGACTAGAGTATGTTCTGTTTTCGATGTGGCTGAAGCAGGGTGCTTATGGGTTGGTACCCTTCCTGTCTTCAGGTCCGATAGCGTTTTTTTTTTCGTTATGTGCCCTCTCCTGTGGGGTAATGTCAGCCTGTCTCCAAGTAAGTTTGACCACGTTGAGTTTTCGTAAGTCCCCTTTTTGCAACAGGGTGCCGTGGGCCCCTGGTTTGCTAGTTGAGTCTACCTACTTTGCTGGGGAGCGGCTTGGGACATTACACTAGCGTCCAAATGTATTGGTGACTGTATCGACTGTGAAACGTTACCTCCTTCCTTAATCATAACCGATCATCATCGCTCTTCTTTAATAAATGAGGATGGTTTCGCTTAGATGAACGTCGTAAGCGTCACAAGATTATTCTGCTGTACAAAATGCTCAAAACCAAGGAACCAGTCTATATTTTCTCACGCTTCTAGAAATTATGTGTTTACCACAAATCTGACACGAGATCTTTCAATTTCATGGCTTAATTCAAACATTGAGACTACTCTAAATCCTTTACATTAACCTCTGCCAACTAAGAAACAGTCCTCCATTAGGGTTGGTATTGAGACGAGACAAGACTGACATAAGTCTCGTTCTCATCTACTCTAAGCTATTGAAAACAAATTTATATTCGAGATCATAAGATTACGTGGGCTAGCCGATTTTTCATATTTAGCACTGTATTTTTAAGTAATAATCGTTTATCCGGAATATCGGTTATCCGAATACTATCAGTCCCCAATTAATGCGGATAATCAATGCTCTACTGTAATTTTTATTATTAGGAATTGAAGTTCTTTCCTAGTTGTGGAACTCTGTTTCTGACCAATGAAGATAATTTTTAAAAAGGCAGGGAGTGTGTCTTTATGTTTATAGGTTCTTCCAATCACTAAATGAGATCATTTAGGAAGAAACAGTGGAGAAGGTGAAGTAGATATTTATTTCCTCTCTAGAACAGACTAAGCGAAACATTCGTGTAAGTTGGGTCATCTAACTTCTGACTATTGCATTTCAGATATTTTATTCACTCGCTGTATCTGGTAACATTTATTTTACGATGTAATTTGTTGCATATTACTTTCTCTTACTATAGAACTAACTCTTCTTAATGTGATTGTTGTGTATGCAAAATCATCTGTGTAACTTAATATAAACCTACATTAAACAATAAATAAATAAATAATAATATCTACACACATACACATGATACTTGACCCCAATGGCCCAATTTAGCAGGTGATCAGTTTCAGCTGTGGTGGAGTTAAGACCATAAATGTTTTTTTGTCAGTAACTTAGTGTAAAACTTCTGAAGTAAATCCGGCAGGGAACAAATTTTAGAAGGGCATTTGGTAATTTAAACAAAGAAACTGCACAACATTTTTTTTTTTAAAATGTAGAGAACCTAAAAAAAATAAAATACTTAGTACTATCAATACATTCGACAGGAAAATGAAATTGACGAATTGCTGTTGATAACCATTCTAATGTACTCTAAGACATACAGTATAATTCAACTTGAAATTCTAGTAACTGAATTTAGAGGAGAGATAAATAAATGACCTTAGCGATAAATAAATATATTGAACTTTAGAATGTCACATATGATTAATACCTTACTCCCAGTGACTCCACAAAGTATCAATTAGTCAATTTTGTTCGAAGCGTATTTAATGCCCTGAAAAAGGAGAGAAGATAATTTTTATATTGCATAACAAATGTTCCTGATAGGTTAGACGTATACGCTTGTTGGCTTGCAATCGATATATATCGGCTTCGATTCTTCGCGGAGTTGAAGTGAATCTAAGGATCAAACTCATAAGTATCAGGTCGTTCGTTGTAAGAAGGAAATAATACAATGAAGAACACCAGAAGAAAATGGATATGACATGGAAGAACATACGATAACAATCACACTACGTTTGACTTATTGTAATACATCTCTTCGATCGATCCCATAACGATGTAAAAATGTATAACAAGTTTATAAAACGTAAAACTGCATAAAAATTATAGCGGGTGTGTAAAAATGTGTAATAAATATGTAAAAATACATTAGAAGTATATAAAGCATATAAGAAGTATATAAAATGTATAAGAAGTGTTTAAAAATGTATAAGAAATGAATAAACATGTTCGAAGGGAAAAAGAAGTGCACAAGTGTAGGGGGATTTCCTGTAAGAGTGCACAGTGCAAGTTTACATGGTTGGCAGCTCTGGAAGACAGCCCTCATCATAAGCAGTTGTGTGTTGAATCTGTGTGCAAGTAACCATTATGGCGCGTTGAGTTTTCTGTTTTCTCTCCAAATAGTAACTGAAACTTTTGACCTCTTTCACTTGTAATCATACTGAAAATAGTGCCTGTCAGAAGTGAAAATTAGTTTGTGTTATTAACTGTTATATGAAATAGGACATCATATTGTAAGCACTTGTTTCTCCTGGATTGGTGGGGTTAAGATCTCTGTTCCCAGTCACCCTTGAAAGAAACACTGTTCAACACTGTTTAATAAGGATAGAAATTAAAATCTCTGCCTTGCTCTGCGGGGGTTCGAAATCGCGTGTACAGATCGGGCCAGGTCTCAAGTATACAACCGGTAACCCGCTGACACGGTCCAAAATTTGACCTGGTGACCCGCTTCAGCTCTGAAATGCGCACGACATATTATGAGAAATATTAGTACTAAACTAAATGACACATGTGGAATCTAGTACAAACTCAAGAAAACAGTAAAAGAATGAAAATAATGAATACATTTTTCTTTTTTGCTTTTGATTTCCAGAAAACTTTTAGTGGGTGAAATTGTCTTAAAATTTTAAGGGTTTCAAATTCCCCCGCCCCTGCCACGATTTCTCGTCTTGTTGAGAAGCATAAATCCACGTGTAATGATCTGTTTGTCTTCTATTTATATCACTTTTCTCCTGTTATTGCTACCTCAATGAGCTACTGTGTGTGTAATATATGAATGCGCTAACTATTCCCAGAGATGAGTCAGCGAATGACACAGACCGACAGGAACTTCAAATGACACATTTCTCATTCCTTTTCAGGGTAGATGGAGCCACCTACCTTAATAAGTTTCTTGTTGTATTTAATATATTTTTTTTAACCTTATTTAATGACCCATTAGGTCTACACTTTCTTTCAGCGCGTTTTATTTATGGTCAATTAGTGACAGCATTAGCCTTTCCCCTCTAATTATGACATGCTTTGAAACCATCATAGTTCAAACGATGAGACAACAGGTATAGACTTGTCATGGTCATTGGAAACAGGAAGAGTTATGTATTTGTCTGCTTGCTATCTTGCTTTCTATCAACGTGTCATGCAATATATATATGCGTAGCCTAGTCGGTAGCGTGCTCAACTTCAGTGCAAGCAATCCCGGGTTCGATTCCCGGTGGGGGCTCAAAAATTTCGGTGTTGACCCAGCATCGTGAGGAAAATTGGGGAGCTGCTGTGGATAAAAGACAATGGCGATCACAGTGAGAGTTTCGGCTCTCCTCTCCCGACCTGTCTGGTCAGCGTGGGAGCAGTAGACCAACTCCTCCCTTCGGGGAGAGGCCTCATCCACTAGTGGATTGAATATGGCTGTGATTTATAATATCACTAACTGGTTCTCCACTTTCATTCTGCTTAGTTATTTAGTAGTTCATTTGTCTCTTAACAACATTCAGGAGATTCATTACGCGTGGTGTACTGGTAATGCTCGTAGTCTTCGAATAAGTACTGGATCGATGGTGCAGGCTCGACTATCGTGACTGTTGTTTTCCTAGGGTTCCCTCAGTTTCACGAGGCGAATGCCGGGATGATGCTATAAGAACCTTGCCGCTAGCTTCCCACCCTCTCCTCTTATCTTTCCCAGCCTGGGCCAAAGATGCCTAAAGACCAGAAATAAATTGAAACCCAAATTAAGTTCATGCTCAAGGTCAGAAACGAGAGGTTTATTTCTGCACGAATTGAGGCGAGAAAAATTCCAGAAGTTCAAGGATGTCGAATTGGTGTCTTACCCAGCATATCGTTCGGATTTTGTACCGAATGATTACCATTTATACCGCTCGATGGTCCACTTCTGCCATTTTAATAACCAAAATGAGATGACGTCCGGATCATAACAGTAATTGTTCAGGTGAACTATATGCCGGGAACGAGTGGATGACGTATAACGAAAAAAATATATTTATTTTTTCTAAACTAACCTAACCGATAGCAATGAACTTATTAATGATAAATATGGGCATACAGAAATGTTTTTGACAGAAAAAAATATTTTTAGCCTACCGGGATTCGAACCCAAGTTCCCTATTCATAGGGTGAGCATTGTCCATCAACGCGTTCGACTTTTTAACCACCCTATCTACTCCGTAAACCGACGTTCTATCCACTGAACACTCTACGTACTTGCAAACAACAATCTGGAAGTTTTATTTACACAGCACACATTGCGTCACAACGGTACTACAACTTTCAACTGCCGTGCCAATTTCTGTTACGATCCCGTCCTAATGAGATGGTGTCGGAGTTCGGCAATTGTCGCTAGTAAACCAAAAACGTAGTATCATGCAGCGCAATATCAAGTTTCGTTCAATTTTCGAACATAGTGATTTCCATTTCTGGGATTGATATCAACCAAATTTCCTTGCAAGCACTTGTCAAAATAAATTGCACACTGTATCAGTATTTATGGAGCACACTTTGTAGTTCTACACTGTAAAAAAGTCCACTTCTTTTACATTTTGGAAAGCATCTCTTATGTGTTAAATTTATCAATATCGAACACTATTTGAACACTTTTAATACACTTGTTAAGTTAGAAAATCTCAATAAGAACTTTCGGAATCCTTAGAAAGATCGTTTATGAGATTTTTCTTCAATTAGTCTATCTGAACAAGGAGAATTCAGGAAAGTCGTCATTTTCGTCGCTCGATTAGTGAACTTTGATGAAGAAAATGAGTGAACCAGAATTCATCAGGAAGTCTAGTGAACAAACGATGTATAAAAAGTGTTTAAAGAGTATTCTTGAAGACGTAGCTACTCATCAATCAAGCGTTCAAAATTTATCTTCACAAAGATATGATCAACTACTAACACTTTTTATATGCATTATTAACGCTTACTTAGCACAAAAGTAACAGAATTTCAGAAAAAAAATGTGTTCATAAAGTATATTAATTTGTTACAGTGTATAAACCAAACAAACGCTATACTCAGCGCGGTGTTATTCCCGGTCTGGCTCCCCCTACTTGTCGCGTGACCTTGAAATCGCCTGATCGCGCTGTTGCCAAATTTACTCGCCCACACCATATCTGTCACACTCCACGAAAGTTCTCTACAGAATTATTGTTCCCCGTTTTCTTCGTTCTATAACTTTAATTGACTTGACTTTGCAACATCGCTGAGATTTTCTGTTACGTTACAAGCAACCAATCACAGAAGTGTTATCTTCTGCTAATCGTGTTGTTTCTCCGCTATTGGAGCCTGACTCATACATCGCTGGTACCTTAGTCCCATTTCGTACATATTATAATGGAGTACGTGAATATATCATTTCTTTCAGTTTTATTACTTTACACGCTCTACAAAACATAAAAGATCTCTAATGCAAATTATCTCCTTCTTCTTCAGTCCCTCCATTTCTCACCACCACAACAAATTCCCAAGTCGAAATAGCCTCTTGGTTTCATTTACAGCAATTAACTTGATTACTTCCGATAATTTGAGACTGCGGGAGTATCCAGCAACTTCATTACATGGCAATTCGATCGGAGCAGAGGGAGTTCTAAGTAATATCAAGAGAGTACTATGGTAGGAGGGACAATTCAGTGTGGCCTATGCCCCCTCGCTTCGTCAACGTTTGAATTAACTTAAATCTTTTTATTCCTTCTCTCGGGTGAGTGAAGGCTACACGACCGACTCAATTATTTTAATGTAGAATTCGTGTGTATGTGAGTGCAACCTGGTTTGTTGTTTGTAAGTGTTGCACGGCAGCTACGTTTTCAAGAAGGACAAAGTTCATCTTCACCATCTTCCAATAATGATACAATTTTAAAGTTGTGGCATGCTTTCATCTTCTGCTTTCCTTTCCGTTCAATGTACACCCGGATTCATAGGAAGTTTGCTAGTATGAACAGTTTGCTAGTCCCTAATATGGCCTACCCGAGCGTTGACATTATTTCTAAATATTTGTAACGAGTGAAATGGAATTTTGATGGACATCGTCAAAAGATACACTTATTAAAAAAACTACCCCTGAACTGAAAAAAAAAATATCGAAGATATATTTTCATTAGTAATGTCGTAGGAAATTATTTATACAATTGGGCATATTGGGTTAAGAGCATATTGAGTAATGGGGTACCCAATATGGCCTCTTTACTTCTGTATGCACTTTGTATTTGAAGAACAGACATGAATTACATTTTGCAATAAGAAATATGAAGAAAATACACAAATACAAGAAATTATACAAAATGTTAATTTGAATAAAAAACGAAAAATATTACGATTTGATACACTTAAAGTTAATGCTAAGATTGATGACAAATTTTGTGTTAATAAAAATAATAAATTGCACATTTCGGGCAAATAAAAGTACCGACATAATGTTTAGTCAAAGCTATGGGCCATATTGACTTAAACATAATAAAATATTTTGTACAAACTCAACATTAAAAGTTAAGCGAACGAAATTAAAACAAATGTCCTAACTGTTAGTAACAGCAATAAATTACTACCTTATTCAAACAAATTATTGCGTCATAATATTTACGTGATAAAATGTTATAACAGCCCAAAACGAACAACATAATTATGTTACACTCTACTCAACCTTGTGCAAAACAATGGCGTGTCCATCTATTACTGGCTTCTGTTTAAAACTATAGATCTTCAACACACACACACACAGAACTAGCGCCATCTATCGGATTTAACACGTATTACAACAAATCCAGCGAATAGTTCATATGGGGGTCCTGGACAATATTGGGTGCTCGTACCTTATATCGGTTTTGCGTTACCGATTTAGTTACTTTTTCAATTTAGAATATTCACGCATCAATGGACAGCAATCTCGAGATCTTGTCCATTGATGCGTGATTCGTTGTCAAAGATTATGACGTCATTATTTAATTAACAACGTATCACTCATCAATGGACAAGATCTCGAGATCGCTGTTCATTGTATTTCATAGTAATTTGTAAGTACTAGAGTATCTTCTTAAAATTTTGATAATGCTATTAGATTTTGAAATATTTTGAAAAATGTTAAAAAGTTGGGGAGGGCGTAGCGAGGAGCCTTAAAATGCCGTAGGAGCTGGAAGTGAACAAGGACTGACCACAGAATAAAACTTGATATGAAACTTGATAGAAAATAACTCGTGCTGCCATCTTACGTATTGGGCCGTCTTGTATGGAATAAGCTCTCGTGATATAGTCGAAGAAGGCTATTTATTGACTTGAAAAAGTCGATTCTATTTGCCTTTTATATTAGGGGAATATTTTCTATATGGCATTTATTGAAGTAATTTAATGAAAAACCTTTTGTTTCGCAAAATAGCACAACATTAAACATATATGTCTGATATTCAAAGAGGAATTTTTTTTGCAGTGAAATAATCATATAGACTGAAAACTTCCAGTAGAATGAAATTACTGTTTATGGGATCTCAGTAGATCCAATAATAATAATAATAATAATGTTTATTAATGTGCTATGCACAGTAATACAAGTGGAATAGTATAAAACCGATGTAGCACAGTTCAAAAGATAATATAAAGGGTTACAGAACATCAGAATAGGATGATTATAATTTATATCATAAAAGACATTCTCCCAAGTATTTATTTCATAAATATATACAAAATTGTTACCACCATTCTGGATATAGAAAAAAAAATACAAGAGCTGGTACAAGAGTCCTGAAATCTACAGGTATAATTTTGAAGAATTATAAGTATAGTTCACAATTAATCAAATTATAAATATATAAAAAACAAGATCGATACAAGTCAATCACTTAAACAATTTAAAGAAGGGAAAAGTTAGTTACTAAGTTTTAGATGAAATATTTTGTGCGCTGTCATTATTCTATTTAACATATTATGTGCATGAGTTGTCAAGAATCTTAAAAAAAATTATGAGTTTTTAACCTACGTGAAGGAACTTGTATGTGACATTTTTCCAGCAGATAACTGCATTGATTTTTTTTCTTTCTACAAATCATCTATAAATTGTAGACCCATATCTATTTTGTCTCTCCTTAGGTACAAGGGCTCAATCCCAAAGTATTGGCACCAGTATTCGTAACTGTACATGTAGTACTCCAACTTAAATCTGTAGCATAAAATTCTAAAAAAAAAAAACTTTTTGACGCCTTCAAGTTGTTCTTTCATGGTAATAGTATTTGTGTTCCTGATAAATATTGCATATTCAATTTTGCTTCTTGCTAGGAGTGTATAGAGCATTACATAAGTACACATAAGAGAGATTTCCTACCATTGGTTAAACAGATAGCCAATCAACCTTTACTTTCCGTAGTTACAGCATGTAGATGAGTACTGAATGTCATGTTATAATCGAAATATACACCTAAATCTTTCACACTTTGAATAATAATAATAATAATAATAATAATAATAATAATAATAATAATAA